>CAUYQV010079403.1:0-58303 GCA_963574575.1 Galagoides demidoff
GATGGAGGATGTGGCTCCAAGTCCACTCGGGACAGATCTGATGGAGGACGTGGCTCCAAGTCCACGAGGGACAGATCTGATGGAGGACGTGGATCCAAGTCCACTTGGGACAGATCTGATGGAGGACATGGCTCCAAGTCCACCTATGACAGATCTGATGGAGGACGTGGCTCCAAGTCCACCTATGACAGATCTGATGGAGGACGTGGCTCCAAGTCCACTCGGGACAGATCTGATGGAGGACGTGGCTTCAAGTCCACCTATGACAGATCTGATGGAGGACGTGGCTCCAAGTCCACTCGGGACAGATCTGATGGAGGACGTGGCTCCAAGTCCACTCGGGACAGATCTGATGGAGGACGTGGCTCCAAGTCCACCTGGGACAGATCTAATGGAGGACGTGGTTCCAAGTCCACTTGGGACAGATCTGCTGGAGGACATGGCTCCAAGTCCACTCGGGACAGACCTGACATGCTTTCCTGAACTTAGACCTTCATTTATTTCTCTGTTGGATTCCTTCTTCTAGATCCTGGGAAGGCTGGAACTAGCCTTACTGGGTTTTGATTCGTATCCCTATAATTAGTCCTCGGCATAAAATAGGTATTTGTTGAATAATGAACGAATGAATAAAAGCATAGTTAGAAAAACACACGAATCTCCAGGCCTCCCTGTATCAGTAGCCTGCACTATTTACATGCAGTATATGTTGGTTATTAAACCTCACTTTGAGCTGTTGGACAACGCATCTATTTCCATGAATTCCAACATTTTACATTTCTAAGCTAATGGCTCATCTGGTGCTATTCTGTCACGTAGACTTCAAGAAATCTTAAAAAGAATGTGCTATGGTAACAGCGTAGAATGTCTCGAGAACACTTAATGCAAAGATGAGCACCTCCCAGAAAGGCTGTCAGGTCACTGTCATGGCCACCGTCACCCATGGGCTTCCTGAATGCTGAGGGCTTTAAGTGGCTCAGTTAAGTCCCCTCTCACTGTTCTGCCTGATTAAATACTCAGAGGCCTTGCATATGAAGACACATCTTCATATTACACTCTGCCCTCTGTGCGTAAGGGATCCACATCTCTAGATTCAACCACCCTTGAATTGAAAAAATCCAGGGGGGAAAGACAACAATAAAAACTAACAGTATAACAATAAATAATACAGTACAGCAACTATTTATGCAGCATTTATATTATATTAGGTTTTCTAGGTAATCTAAACATGATTTTAAGTATTAGAAAGGACATGCCTAGATTATAATGCCTATACCATTTTAGGTAAGGGACTTATATAACATCTTCGGATTTTGATATCTGTGGGGGTACTGGAACCTACCCCCTGAACATCCCAATGTGTGACTGTGTTTCTATCTTAAACATGAGGAAAATAAGTTTCAGAGTATAAAGAAACTTCCCAAGCCCATTGGCAAGAAGGCTAGAATTGGATCCTCATGTTCAACCTAAAACTTTAACTTTCTCACTGGTTTCCTTTTACCCCAGAAGGACAAACGTGCCACAGTGTTTGGTTACTAGAACAGTGGACCTGGGAACTCCGGACCAGCCGCCACCTGGACCGGGACCAGGGTTTGGACTATCTGAAGGCCTCTAAAGAAGGGCCGTGCGGTGTGAAGGGTTAGTCATGCTCAAAGCATCTGAGGCACTGAACTATGTTTATCCAGACCTGAGTCCAAACCCTGGAGGGGTCATCCTTTGCCAGGGAATGTCCCTGTGGTGTTTCTCACCATGCTACTCTGTGTGCACAGGTGGTGGGGTGGCAGCTGTCTGTCCTGCTGCTCACCCAGGCCGGCTCCCAGGGATGTGGGGACACACAGTTCCCATCAAATACTTATAAACACCTTCGCAGTGAGTAGCCCTCCCAGGGGGACACTACAGCCATGTGGCTTCCCTGGACGTCCAGACCTGTTCCTGAGCAGCCTGGGGTTGTGATGCCCGGCTCTGTTGCTTCTTTCTTGGCCACAAATTCCACCCCCAGGCTGATTGTGGTTCTGCGTCCCAACCCCAATTGTGGTTCTGTGTCCCAACCCCGGTCTCAGCACACATGAGCACAGAGCTCAGTGACAAACCAAGAGTGGGTGCACCACACACCTCTGGGTCTGGCGGCAGTGGGGCGTCCCAAGCCGTTGGCCCTAGCAGAGCCCCTCCCATGAGTGGGATGGGTCGTGGGTGCCACCAAAAGCAGGCTGTTGCAGAGGAGCCCGCTGACCTGGTTTTCCCTTTTATCTCAGTGTGTGAGTTTGGTTCCCTGTTGCTGTCTCCCAGTCTCCACCAGCACCATGCTGTGAGGCATCACAGTGGGCAAGGGCTCCCTTAACTGAGCCCCACAGGGTGGGTGGTGCACACAACAGATACATGTTTTCTCATGGTTCTGCAGGCGAGATTCCGGGATCACGGGGTTGGGGGGAGGCACCCGCCGGTTTCTCCTGAGGCTTCTCTCCTTAGCTTGCAGATGCTTGTCTGCTCCCCGGGTCCTCACAGGGTCTTCCCTCTGTGTGTCCTCGTCTCGTCTTCCCTCTGTGTGTCCTCGTCTCCTCATCATACAAGAATGATGGTGACATCAGATCAGGTCCCCTTACGATCTCATTTCCCCTAATTACCTCTTTAAAGGCTCTACCTCCAAACATAGTTACACTCCGAGCTGCTAGGGTTTAGGATTTAATGTATAAATTTATTTTGGGGGACACAATTCAGACCATAACTCTCCCCTACACAGAACAGTGTGGTGGGGCATTGGCAATTAATGAAGATTCCCCAAGGACAAGGACCTCTGAGGGAAGAAAACTGCAGTTCAGATCGTCCTCCCCTCCCCCAAGGTGGATTGTCCTCCCTCCAGAGCAGTCTTGGAGTTTCTGCTTCCTCCTTAGTGAGAAGAGCTGTATTTCTTTGCAGTCTTCCCCTGCTAAACCTTAACCCTCCTACCACTAACTCTCCTGCTCCCCCCCATGCCCTCCCTGCTTCCAAAGACCCCACACCCACAGCTAAATGTGCCTCTCCAAGGCCCAGCTCAGCCCCTGTCCCTCTCCCGTCCTCCAGGACTAGTGGGGCAAGTCTGGATTACCCCACTGTGGGGCTCTGGGTTCCTTCACAGGCACTGCCATCCCCAAACCCTTCGCTCCAGACAGGTACAGGACTCACCACCATCTTCCTGTGTCCTTTCTACCTGTCATGATCCCTCCCATCCATCCGGTGCCCTCCTTTAAGTTCCACCTCCCCACTCCGCTTATCTGATTCAACAAAATGAGAGTGTGCACTGGCGCCCCCGGGGCTGGCACGCTCGCTTGCTTCCTCCTTCTCCCTCCCTCATGTCCTTCCTCCTCACACCATCAACTTGGCCTGTTTTGAAAAACACTGGTTCTGCTTGGTGGCCCCTGAAATCCCTCCTGTGACCCGTCCAGCACAAGAGCAACCCTGTGTCCTCGCCACTCATTATAATATGCCCGGCATGCTGCCTGGCCTTTCAGCACCCAATACAAGTCTAACTGGGTGCAGTTGCTGCCCCTTCCTCTCATTTATTTACTCACCAGCTTATATACTTGTGGTAGAATGCAGATGACGTGACATCTAGTGAAGTCTACCACCTTAACCATTTTCTTTTTTTCTTTTTTTTAGACAGAGGTCTCAAGCTATCACCCTGGTTAGAGTGCTGTAGCATCACAGCTCACAGCAACCTCAAACTCTTGGGCTTAAGCAATTCTCTTGCCTCAGACTCCCAAGTAGCTGAGACTACAGGTGCCCACCACAACACCCAGCTATTTTTGTTGTTGTTATTGAAGTTGTCGTTGTTGTTTTTAGCTGGCCAGGGCCGGGTTCGAACCCTTCAGCCTTGGTGTATGTGGCCGGTGCCCCACCCACTGACCCCCAGCCACCACCCCATCTTAACCAGTTTCCAGTGCACGGTTCAGTGGTGTTAAGTACATTCACGTGGTTGGGCAACCACCACAATCCACCTACAAAACTCCCTTCTTACAAAACTGAACTCTGCACCCCTTAAACAACAGTTCCCCACCAGGCCGTGGCAACCTCCATTCTACTTTCTATCTCTATGAATTTGATGACTCTTATGTCCCTCCCAGAAGTAGAATCAGACCACAGTTCTGCTGTGACCAGCTTTTTTCACTTAGCATGGTGTCCTCAAGGCTGAGCTCTGCTGTAGCCTCTGTCAGGATGTCCTTCCCGATGGAGGCTGAATAATGCTCCACCTGTTGCATTCTGCTGATCCATCATGTGCCCGCGGGCATTGGGGTTGCGTCCACACTGTGGCTGCTGTGAAGAATGCTGCTATGAACATGGGTATATTTTTAAGTCACTGCTTTCAATTCTTTGGTATCTTTGCACCCAGAAGTGGAATTGCTGAGCAATATGGAAGTTTTATTTTTAATTTTTTAAGGAATCGTGATGCTGTCTTCCATAGCAGCTTCACCGTTTATTTTGCCACCAGTGCCCGAGCATTCCAATTCCTCTACAGACTCCCAACACTTACTATTTTCTGGTTTTTCATAGTAGCCACACTAGTGGATGTGAGCCAGCAGCATAGTGTGGTTTCAGTTTGAATTTCCCTAGTCATAGGGAGATCTTTTCATGGCCTTATTGGCCGTATGTATTTCTTTGGAGAATGTCTATACAAGTTCCTTGGCTATTTTTTAACTGGATTATTGCAGGAGTTCCCTATAGATTCTCGATAGTAACCTCTTACCAGATTTATAACTTGTAGACATCTGCCCCCATTCTGTGAGTTGCTTTTTCCGTATGTTGATGGAGCCCCTGGATGCACAAAGTCCCCGGTCCTCGTGTGGTCCACATTATCCAGCTTTCCCTCCATTGTCTGTGGAGTTGCTGCCCTGTCTTTGGGAGCTCAGCACACATCCACATCACCAACACTGTCTTCCGAGGCACTAACGCTTGTGTCTGCCAGAGGAATATTTTTCTCTCTCTTTTCACATTTAGCCCCATACAAGATTTTGCTCTCTCTGCTATCAGAGGAGTATTGAAGAGAACATATCCAGGCCTTTGCTCTCTGAGATCCTCCCTTTGGAAGGGAACAGGGATCATCTAACTCATTAAATGTTGACACTCACTATGTCTGGTTGTGAATGGGGCTCACTGGGTCAAGCCTGTACCCGTGGGCCACCTACACTTTCTGGTGTTTTCAGTGGCCTCCTAAAGCATGTCCATCAAGGCAATCCGTGGGAGTCAGTGTGTGTGTCAGGAATCTGCTCCAGGCCTCTCTTCTCCCCCTCTCATCCTTGGCACCTGAGGACATGGATGCCCGGGTTTCAACTCTGGGGTAAAGATCAGGAAGGAAGAGACCCCATCTTGTTCCACCTCTGAGAGAACTGTTCTCAAATCCAGACACCATCCAAGCTGTGTATGGGCAAACCAGACTCTCAGTTGGTACATCCAATTATCCACTGAAAAGGAAGCATGCAAGTGTGTTTCTCTGTTGCTTAATGAGAAGCAGGAAGAGGAAAGAATGGTCCTCTAACTCACTATTAATGCCATGGAAATGGGTCAGATGCTAAAAGGGGAGAAGGTCCATTTAATGGTTAGAGCAGTTTTTACATAAAAGAAAAAAAAAACAGTTGGATTCTGGGTTTGGTGACCCACATATGTGATCCTAGCATGCTGGGAGGCCAAGGCAGGTGGATCACTTGAGTTCAGGGGTTCAAGATCAGCCTCAGCAAAACTGAAATACTGTTTTTACTCAAAATAGAAAAACTAGCCAGGCTTCTTGGGAGTCACTTGTAGCCCCAACTGCTTGGGAGGCTGAGGCAGGAGGATTTCTTGAACCTAGGAGTTTGAGGTTGCTGTGAACTATAATGACACCATGGCATGCTAACCAGGGGACAGAGTGAGACTCTATCTCAAAAAAAAAAAAAAAAACAAAAACCAACTGTTGGGTGTATTGAGATGGATGCTGCCTGACAGATGGAGAGAACAATCAGGTTCTCTGGACGTTCCAAGATCTTTGGGCTTCTTCCCAAATCACCTTTCCAGATTGTTCTACATTTTCTAAGAGTGGAAGAAGTAAGGTAATATTAGAGTTCTGCTTTTATTATTTTTCACAAGTCACTCAAACTTCCAGGATTTCTAGCATTTGAGCTACCTCCTGTCTAAACACTTTACTGAGAGGTATCCTAAACATTTCAGGAATACTCTAAACTTAACTCCTGGTGAATTACCTTCTTGATCCACCTGTGCAATGGAAAAACATTTCCCACTGAAGTTTGCAGAAAATGCAGTATACTTTAAACTCAACTCTATTAAATACATCCATTCTGTGCAGGGAAGTCTGTCTTAATTCACTTAACACTCAGGACCATTTTCTTTGCAAATTATTTTGTTTTAAAATTATCCCCTTATTTTATTGTCACTATTTTATGGTGTTAAATTCTTGGTTCATAGAAACAGAATCAAGTGGTTTGTCAAAGAATAAGAGTGTAATGAAAATAGTAGCATAAATACAGCCACTCAAAACAACATCCTGAGTATAAATAGGAAAAAGAATTCCAGTCTGGTTCAAATATAGACTATGAACTTGCATGTGGGGGAACAAGTGATATGTAAATATATTTCCTGCAAATAACCCCAGCTGCAGAGTAGAATGGGAACTTTGACCATCATTTTTTAAATTGGAATTCCCTGGACCAAGGAATTTGTTTCTTCTCTGCAACGATTTGTCTGTTTAGCAATTTCTTAATGAAGGATATGAAGATTTTGCATCATTTTCCGACTGTGACCTATTTAATAAACCCACTGAGGTTTTTAAAACCCTAAAACAAGCACAAAATATTGCTTTTCCAGTTTTAAACTGAATATTTTTTATCTAAGGGATCTAAAACACACAGTCTTCTCCAAATCATAAACAGGGTTGGGTCAAAATATTCCCCCAAAGTTTGAAAAACCAATTTCCTAGTCTTTGACACATTTCTACTCAGAAAGGAAACAGCATTAGCTTGTGGAAGGCATTTGTACTGCTCTCTACCTTTTCTCCAGCTCTTTAAGAGATTGCATTTCTCTGCCACCTGGGAAGTTAGAAATGTCCCTAGGAATCACTCCAGCCAGGAAATGAGAGGCGAAGGAACCATGTGAAGAACCAGCACACAGTTCCCCACGTTCTCTCTCCTCCTCCCATCACGGCACTCGGCACTGCTTGGGAAAGGGCTGTCAGACTCACCACAGAGCCTTCAGCTGACCTGTGGTGGACATGAACTTGGCCAGGTCAGATTCGGAGGTCACCTGTTACTGCAACATAACTTAGCCAACCTTGAGTGCACAGAACCGTGGATGGAAGTCTTCAATCATTGGACGCGGCAGAGCACTGATAGCATACAAAGTTCATACGTACAGCACACGGGGTCACGGCCGCGTGGGGATGGCGGCAGGGCCGGTGTTTGTTTCGGATGTATGGTTGGATAAAGCAACTTTGATAGCAACTTTCAAACTCAGTCTTGCAATAAGAGGGATATATATATATACAAGGAAAAAGTGGCTGGTGACATTGTCCTGTTGGAAATTTATGCTACAAAAGGAGGGGTGTTCATTTCAGTTCACAATGTCTGTGTGAGTCACGGGGAGGCCCCGCAAATGTGTGTTGGCATCAGGAGATGCAGAAGCTGGCGAGGTGGGCACTGAGGAAGGCGAGGCCATGTAGATAAGTGCTGCTCCTTGAGGTCAATCTTCTCACTACGTGGTGGTCAACATTGTGTACATTAGTCGTGACGCAGTAATGAAGGAATACATGCAGACTGGAATTCAAGGTCAACGGGCCCCTTTGGGGCATGGCTTCTCCGAACACAGCATGAGAGCCCTGGCAGGAAGGACAAGATCTTATTTTCATGCATACTGCATTGGATAAAGGAATATTCGAAAGGGGGAATGAGTATGTTTTTTGTTTTTTATTTTTTATTTATTTTTTAGACAGAGTCTCAAGCTGTCACCCTCAGTAGAGTGCTATGGTGCTCACAGCAACCTTCAACTCGGACTCAAATGATTCTCTTGCCTCAGTTTTTCTATTTTTTTAGTAGAGACAGGGTCTCGCTTTTGCTCAGGCTGGTCTTGAACTCTGGAGCTCAAGCAATCCACCAGCCTTGGCCTCCCAAAGTGCTAGGATTACAGGTGTTGGGTTTGTATTTTAAAAAAAAAATTGCCATATGGCACTGGTAATAGTTAAGGCCATTTAAATAACCTCACTGAATGATCTGCCGTGTGGTACAGGGATGGCCTTAGCTAGTGTTTGGCAATCTCTGTGGATTATTAAAGAGATGGAGACCAAGTGCAAATGACTTAATACTAGGAATTCAACTCCTTCCATACAGCTGATGATTTTCTCCAATTACCAGAGGAAGAGCCTTGATGACACATTGTTAGGTAGAAAATGCTTCAAAACTGTAACCACATGACGTCATGGAATTTAAACACTGCAAAGTTCACCGCAACCAAAAATCATATTAGGAACCATTCGCTGCTACCTCCCAGACTTTGGGTTTAATCTGCTCTTACTACTTTCCCAGATGTTTAAACAGTGCAGAGAATACTTCAGCACACGCTATTTTGCTCTTCACTACATAATTTCTGACAGAGCCACCTAAAAATTATTCCCACTTTCAATGGCCTATAACTGTGAGTTAAGATTCTGCTTCAAATATGTTTAGGTTATGAGCAAATACATTTACATTTTCTTTTGGTCTATTTTAAGGTCTGTAATTATCTCGAATGTATGTTAGCATTTCACATGAAATTATAATCTAATTTTTTTCCAAATACCCCATCACTGGGTGACCCATCCCTTCCCTTACTGTTATGGGAACTGTTGATTCTACACACATGGGGCCTTTGGGGGACTTTCTATTTCACTCACCTGCCTATCCCGGGTGTAATTACTACAGCTTAAAATGCTGCTTGTGGAATAATAATCAAGTAAGAATGGATAAAAAAGTTTTTTGAAGGATAATGAGAGCAGTCTTAGCTTTAAAATAATTTTATTATGAAGCATTTCATTAGAAGATAATACAAGCAACAGGATTCTTCTAACATATTTAATTCCTCACTCCCTGCTTAAAAACGTGAAGTTTCCTCTGTGTTGGAGCAACCTGCTCGGCCTTCCTTGCAGCTTCTGGTGGCTGTTTCCCTCCCCTTCCTTTCACTGCCAACCCATCCCCACTACTTGGGGAACATGTTCTCTTTCTCTTAAATTCCTTTGTTGTCTGGCTACACCGCCCTCCCCAAGTTACCAGTGACCTCCTTGGTCTCCCACCTCCAGGCCTCTCCCCACCATCTCCCTGGGGCCTCCTGTCCTTCCTGGTGGCTGCCTCTCTGCCTCCTAGTTCTTCCTGAGTGTGTGCTTTCCGTACACACTCACTTCCAAGTGTGACTGGATGGCCTTGCTCAACCCCACTCTGCCCCAAACCCTAAGAACACGTGGTGGTTTACCTCGGGCACCACTGAACGTTTTCATGGCGTCATCCGCTGTCGGCTAATATCTTCCCCGTCTAAACACACTGCTCACCTTCCTTCCCAGTGGTTCCTCTCCTTGACATTCACCATCTTCCCAAAAACCTCCCTCCAAGACATCTCCAGGACGTGAGAGAAAGGAGCCCTAAGGTACAAAGCTAACCCACATTATTCTCCTCTTCCCGCTCTACCACCTCCCCCTACTCCCAAGGCAGCTTCCACTGAGAAGTTCACCAAGAGCTTCTCTGGGTTCCTGCTGCCAACTGCATAAAACCCAGGTTCCTGACCTTGGCCCCTAAGAAGCCCGGCGTCGAGCACAGACACTTATCTGCAGCATCTGCATACATGAGACCCTCCCTGATGCTGAGTCACAGAATTTGGATTTTGTCTATTAGTGGCTCTGCGGGCCTGGGCAAATTAGTTTCACTGTCACCAAACCCAAAGGCTTCAGGGGGGCATAAGTGGGAATCTACCACTGGTAGCTCAGGTGTGTCAAAGGCTGCAGATGTGCCAGTGACCACGAGCCTTGCTTGTGGAGCACAGAGGCAGAGCATGACCCAGGTCACATAGCATCGGTGGTACCACCTCCGGACTACAGCAGGGGAACAAGGGGCCCTCCCTCCCTTCCTCAGTGCTCTTGGAGGCCAATGCGGGACTCTCACTTTCTTTCTTCCTCACTCTTAGAGGTCAACAAAATGATTTTTTCTTCTTTCCTTATTGATCACCCTTTTTGGCCCAATGGAGCTGCTCTGTTTACTGCCATCCCCAAATAAGTATCACATTCAATAGGCCTTCTTACAAAGTCTTAACAAATGAATGGTTGTCTGTTCTTAGCATAGAGAAAAGATCACTGAGAACAAGCAGATCTGGTTTTATGCCTGATTTGCCCTATTCTGGCTTCAGGACACTGAGCAATGACATGACCTTGCCCAGGTGTGGTGTCCTGCATTCACAGGGACTTTGGTCAGAGCTCAATAGCCACATATGGCTGGTGGCTGCTGTGTCAGACAGAGAAGATACAGATCCTTTCCACCACTGCACAAACTGCTATTGGATAGTGCTGATAGGCCAAACCCCACTAGAAGGGTGGCATGTCTACCACGAACATCATAAACAGCAGTTACGGGAAAGGCCCAGAACAGAAGCTACACAGACAACAGAAACACGGCTGCATTAAGCACAGGAGACAGCCAAGTGTCTCTGGGATGTATTCCAGTGTGTTTGTGGAATTAGATTAGTGGAGATTCAGACAAACAACTGAAAACCTCATCAAAATCATCTTATTGAATGATAGGAAGGAAGAGGGAAAAATTACCATGCAAAAGTAACCTCCCCTGAGTAGGCGCCTCCAAAATCAAGCCAAAGATGTGAGGCGATTCCAAAATCGATTTTAAGGGTCAGATGGGAAGTGGTGGTTTTCAGATTTTTAGTCAATTTAAACAGTGGGCCTTGAATTGAAGATGCATAGGGACCTGGGTGGCGTTTAGTTAGCTCAGAGAAGGAAGATTGGGAGGAAACATATATGAGACGGTAGTTTATCCCAACCAGAAGATTCTACTAAATGATGCCCGTGCCCAGTGTCCCAGGATCCTCATCAATATACTCCTATAACACATTGCTTTAAAGCAACGGTTCTCAACCTGTGGGTTGTGACCCCTCTGTAACAAGGAAAATATATCCTGCATATCAGATATTGACATTATGATTCATAACAGTGGCAAAATTACAGTTATGAAGTAGCAACGAAAATAATTTTATGGTTAGGGGTCACCACAACATGAGGAACTGAATTAAAGGGTTGCGGCATTAGGAAGGTGGAGAACCACTGCTTTGGCTGGATTTGGTGCTACCAGCCATGCTCTAACTCCATCATTTCGTTCTTCACATCACAACCACAGCAGTCCTGTAGGAAATGAGATTAATGTCACAGGCCTTACGTCCATGAAGCTGACCTTAGAGGCTCCCCACCACGTGACTTGTTGATATTACCTTTCAAGTAATTATTTAAATGTCACAACTTCAAAAAAGCTTCCCAAGCTTGCCAATTCCTCTTGTAAACTCTCATAATTGACTTAGCCCTTTGTGTAATTGATTAATATCAACCTAATCCACTCCTCAGTATAAGCTCCATGAAGGCAGAGACCATTTCTATCTTGTTCAGCATATTAATCTCTGGAGTCTAATACAGCACTTGTCCACAGAAGACACTCAATAAAAATGTTGTGTATTGAGTCAACGATTAAATGCATGAATTGCAATCTTCCTTATACAGGAAGCCCCTGAGATACAAAACTCTGACGGATGTACAACTCACACTTATGAACAGGGGCTATTACAGGTCATAGGTGAAAGTACCTGTTCCAAATTACATATAAATTCAACGTAAGAACAAACCTACCTGGTTCGTAATGCAGGGACCACCTGTACCCTATCTTCACACAGTCGGCTGGTGGGGACAGGAGGAGGATCCCTGGAGAACACAGCACGATTCCCAGGCCACATCTGGCTCTCAGCGCCATGTCCCTCTGACCCTGGATCCAGCAGGGCAAGAAACCATGGGGAAGCACAAGTTTGGGGCTGCTGACCTGTTGCTGGACCCTCCTGCCATCCTCCTGCATTCTTCTCACTGTGTTCTTCCCACTTGCCACTGGGTTTGCCCATATGTGTTAAGGGAGTTTTACTGATAACATAGAATACTTCATTTGCTTCATTTGCGTATTCTCCAAAGTCCTGTGGATTTTTAATGTCTGCTTTGAAGGATGTAGCAAGGCCTTCCAGGAGGTCACACAAAGCTGTCTCTACAACTAAAAGCAAGAGTGAGTCTCACCTAACTAATGACGGTATTTACTCTGAGAAAAAAGAGGCTGTGACTGAGGGTGGAGGCCACTGTCAGTGCTTCACCATTTTAGAAGAAAATGTACTTCTATGTTGTGACAGAATTTTAAATAATATTAAAACATAAAGTATTTGTTTCACAGGGCACAATGGCTCATGCCTGTAATCCTAGCACTCTAGCAGACTGAAGCAAGTGGATTGCCTGAGCTCACAGGTTCCAGACCAGCCTAAGCAAGAGTGAGACCTCGTCTCTAAAAACAGCCAGGTGTTATGGCAGGCACCTCCAGTCCTAGCTATTAAAGAGGCTGAGGCAAGGGGATCACTTGAGCCCAAGAGTTTGAGGTTGGTGTGGACCTGCAATGCCATGGCACTCTACCCAGGGTGACAAACTGAGACTTTGTCTCAAAAAAAAAAATTTTTATTTCATTTGTTTCATTGTCCTGACCATAATGAGAAAAAATCAAAATTTATTTTTAAAAGCTAGGGTGCCCTAGCCAAAAAAAAAGAAAGAGAGAGAAATAGATGATAGATTGATAAACTGATATGGTTTACATGTTAAAAATAAATAGCAACCTTGATTATAGCAGTCATATAACTGACTTTACCAAGTTTTTTATCATTGGATTGATTTTGTTGACTAGCTTAATTCTCAAGTTGTTTTGATCTCTTTACTGAGTCAAAGGGTTTCAGTAACACCAACTTGGTCTTCAAATATTTATTTGATGTTTTTCTTTGTTTGTTTTTTTGGAGACAGAGTCTCACTATGTAGCCCTGGGTAGAGTGCTGTGGTATCACAGCTCACAGCAATCTCGAACTCTTGGGCTCAAGCAATTCTCTCACCTCTGCCTCCCAAGTAGCTGGGACTACAGGTGTCCACCACAACGCCTGGCTATTTTTTTTTTGTTGTTGTTGTTGTTGTCGTCGTTGTTTACCAGGCCTGGGCTGGGTTTGAACCCACCAGCCCCAGTGCATGTGGCTGGCATCCACTGTACTATGGGTGCTTAGCCATATTTGATGATTTTTTTCATGTTCAAATTACACTGGCCAGGCAGTCTCCTATAAAATCACACAAGGACAAAGAGTCACAAGACTGTGCCACCACAACCTTCCCAGTTGCCACTTTGGGGTCTGTACAAAGTTCTCCAACTACACGGGTAGCCCATGCCTTTGGCTCTACTGTGTGTCTCAAGTTTAGCATTAGAGGAGTTCAAGCTTCTTTTATTTTTCACAAGTAGAATTAGACTATGCTGCACTGCTGTATAAATATGAACCTATGTATATCCTACTATGGCATAGGTCATATTTCTTGATTTCAAACAACCATATACTTTAAAAGTTATTTTTATAGGTCTTAGTTCCTCCTGAATGATGCAATTTCTCATTTTCAACAGCCTTGTAGACTAGTGCAGTAAATTAAAATGATATCATGTTACCAATCCCGGCTGGTACATTCTTGCATTTCAGGGCCTCAATTTGTCGCCAAATGTAGCCATCAACACTACAATTTAAAATATGAATGTAATAAACCTAAGCCCCAGGACCATATGGGGGCTCCCCACCCCCACTATCATCCTTATTATTAAGTTGCTTTATAAAAGCATCTGAACACATCATGGTGTTATTTCAGTCTCACCCTCTTTCATTTTCCTAAGTTAGTGCCTGCTGACTCTTACCAGGCCTTAAGTAAGGCCAACAGCGGGGTACAGAAACTCCAGCCACACTAGGCCTCATTCCTACCCAGCAATGACTGGTGAGAGCAGAATGGCAGTTGCCTCTTTAGTCTGGGCACGCTCTTCACGCCTGCTCACTCTGGCCCGCTCTCTGCTCTCCTGACACTCGCAACTGTTTCCCCAACACAGAAGCTGAATTCAGCTGCCACTCATCCTCTTGATTGCACTGTTGTTATTATAGTCAGTTTATGCCAGGAAAGTTAAACAACCCTTACTTATGTCTCCTTGCTGGTGCCAAAGGGATCTGAGTTTGCCGTCACTGCTCCACAGACTTTAAAAATTTTGACACCCAAAGTGCTTTGGGCTGTTTTGGCTTTCAGACTTGGAAACACCTGTATCTCTGGGATGCCTGTTCTGTGCTTGGAAGACCTGGCCTTGTTCTATTCCCTAAATAAGTGCAAAAGATTTCATCTTACTCTGCTATTTCAAGGGATGGAGTGGGTCATGTGCTCAGTGGCCTGGCCTGCGATCTGGCCTACATTTTGGGAAAGTAAGAGGTCTGAATTTGACAGGGGAAAAGGACCACTCACCAAGTAGTCTTTGTACTCAGCCTTTTCTTGGGGGCTGGCTTATCAGTCAGGATAGGCTAGATTAGGCTGCAGTGAGGAACAGCCCCAAGGTGTCAGTGCCTTAGAACTACGCAGATAAATTTCTTACTCATGTTGTGTGGCCAACATGGGGTCACCAGGTAAGTTCTGTTTATTGTAGTCTCTCAGGAAAGATCTTGAAAGTCCTGGTCGTCATGTCAAAAGGAAGACAATTTTGGAAAGATTCATGCTGGCAACTAAACACGCAAGCCTGAAGTGACTCACATCCCTTCTGCTCAGTCACGTGGGTCCAGTCATCCACAAGGGGCCCAGGAGGTGGAATGCTGGAAATGATGTGATGTACAGCACTGATGAGACTACAGTTAATTCCTGATGACAGAGTTTGACTGAAATGGCCACACTGTCCTCAGTTCTTTCCCTGGGCCTGGCTTCTGCTCTGTGTACAGAACATCCCACCTGTGGCTATCTCATCTCTGCATTACATACAGTGAGCTCCTTCACCTCAGAATCGTTTTATATTTTACAGGTGGATCTGTCTTAGCCTTATTTGTGCTAAAATTCTTCCTTGTGGAAACTAATCATTTGTCCTTCTTCAAAATACTTCTTGCTCAAGTAAACTGCAAAACATACCAAATAGCTATTTGAGGGATAGCTCAGCAGCCTGCCCCTGGTGGGTGGCTATTTCTCGAATTTCTCTTCTGTACAGCAGGGACAACACTTCTACCAATTATTGCTGTATGAAATACAGACTCCCAAGCGAGTGTGATATGGAAGTTTTAAGTGAAAAAAAAATGAAAAGTATTTTCTATATATCTAATATGGCTTAAGTGAGTGGCTTTCCTTCTAAGTATAAATGAAAAAAATTACTTTTTCTTTTACAATTGCATCCATTCAAACCCATTACAAATGTATGTCAGCTCTCTCTGAAAACAAGTCTAAACTCCTAATCATGGTTGGTTGCCTTAGACCAATCTTTTTCCACGGTGCCACCTCGGCACAGCTCAACAAGACTGTGCCCCTGGACTTAGTGGCCATGTCTACCTCCCAATTCAACAGAGCTGGCCTTCTAATCCCATCAGAAGCATCATAGGTATGGATCTGGTAGCTGTCACGGGGGCTTCTTACCTCAACAGGAAGTTTTCCAAGGCTGGTATAAACCAGATTCCTCAGTGGCCGAGTTTAGCAATATGACCTTGTGGGTCATTCATGAAGGTCAGCCGTAAGTCTGTCTCTCCAGCTCTGCCAGTGACCTTAGAAACCATTCCATGCGCTCTCTCCTCTTCTGTCCCTCCTGGAGACAGATTCCACTATCAGGAGACTGACCAGTAGAGACGGTGGTTATTTCCCCACGGTGGGCCTGTCTCTGTCATTCCCAAGGCTTTGAGCTTTACCTTTCCTGTAAGGTAAACACTAGGCACATCTCCAAAGTGCTGTCCTCTGTGGACACACTCATTCCAAGCAGAATCAGAGCAGCCCTTCAACTGCTCACTCAGTAGCTCTCCCTGTGTCTGCAAATTTGGGCTCTCCATTGACCCTTGATCTCCACATTTCATCATTAAACTCTTCTCTACCCGTCCTAATGAGGCAACGCCACCCTGCTCAGGACTCATTCTGTTAGTTTGTGTTTCCTGGTCTAAGAGCCAAGACACATGTTGGGAGCTGAGAATTTTAGAATCCACACGATGAAATGGAAAAATCCAAACCAAGGTAAGAAAGGGGGGTTCTGGTTTCTCCTTTCTCTCTAAGTTGATTATTTCTGAAGCTGTTGCCCTGTCTCAGATGACAACTCAAGCAGCACACATACAGGACGGAAGCTATTTTAGTTAACCACCATCAAAACGCTCGTGTAAGTGGTCACTGCACACAGTCACTTCCCATTTGTGAGTGAAGGCTCTTTAGCAGAAACACACTGCCAAGAACTCAGTTGAGCATGTGGAGGGCAATGGCACAGGCTGTCTGTGTCAGAGCTACAGGCGTGGATGAGGCCCAATTATTTGACTTTCATAATTGAGAACATTTTATCAAATTGCCAGGGATATTTTTGTTCTATCTGTAGAAACAGAGTATATATGTAATCAGCTATTATCCTTACTTTCTACTTAAAGATAGAATCAAATACTTTTAGCGCTTGTAATGCTGTAATAAATTATACTGATGATATTATTCAAAATATTACACTGTCACAAATATCTGCTGGGAGAAATAACACACATGTTCTAAAATAATTGTCCTAAAAAAAAGGCAACTTTTGAAGACGTCTAATTCATAAACTCCTCAGAAGGAGGTAATGCAGTAATGTAGCAAGGACTTTTGGACAAGCCTGTCTGAGTTCAATTCTTGACTCTGAAACTTTGGGTTACTTTCCTTCTCTTTTTAGGGTTCTTTTCCTTCTTTAAGTCATGTTTTTTTTTTGCAGCTTTTGGCCTGGGCTTGGTTTGAACCTGCCACCTCCCACATATGGGTCCGGCTCCCTACTCCTTTGAGCCACAGGCGCTGCCACGATTTTCTCATTTTTTTAGAATGTAAATAAATTACATCTATGTACTTTACCTGTGTTGATGAAATAGCATGTGTACAGTTCTGCTCAGGAAAAGTTGGCGATCATTGTCACTGTATGCATCAATCTCAACGATAAAATCAATGACCTCTTGAAGCTGGAGCCCACTCACATTTTAATTTTATACACATTTTCCAAAATTGAAAGTGTCTCAAATGCCTCTGTTGCACACGTTTTGCCATGGTTGCTGAGGAGAACCCCTGTAGGAGCACACCCTTCTCCTGAAGGTCAATTAATGGTACAGGATGGTACCTGAGAGCCCACATCCTAGTGTCAGGCAAGGGGACAGAACTCTCCACTCACTGTCATCTATCGGAGTAGTTCTCAGCTCATTGCTCAACCTCTCGGGGACTCCTTAACCTCTCTGAGCCTCAGTTTCCCCATTTGCAGAACAATAATAACAACTATCTCATGAGATGGTCATGTTACATGATAGGAACATAGTGAGCAGCCGATGGGTATTAGAGTCCCTTCCTTACTGAGTATTGGACATCTGAGATGCCAGTGTCGTATGTTGTAAGTCACATGGTCATTTGTTGCTATGTGTTTGAGGTGTTCTGGGGTCTTACCTGGGGCCCTGGCCTGTTACATTCCTCTCAGGTTGCCTCTTCTCTCTTAAGGAGCTCTGACTTCGCTACACGCATGGTGTGGGCTGGAGTCAGAAGATGAAGACAGCCAGCCTGTGGCCGATAAACAGATAGTCCCCAGCAAATATATAAATTTGTATTATCAGAAAACATGCAGGTTTCCCTACAGAGCAGGTTATCAGGCAAAAGGATGCCACTATAATGGGGTAAGAAGGGTGACCTGTGTCTGAGGGACTGCAGGGCTGAAACACCGGAGACGAGGACTTGAAACATAATCCAAAGATATTATGTCACTTTAAAGTTAAGCTTCACCTGACAGGGAAGAAAGGAAGTAACTGAGAAATAACAGTTCTGTTTATGGCGCCCACAGTCCTCCATGCAGACAGAGACGTCTTTCAGAACAGTAGTGAGACTCCCTATCCCCAATACGCTCCCTTCTCACTCCGTTGTGATGCCCTCTGAGTTGCTTTGGGGGTCACGGTGATGTCTCTAGAGGTCTTTCCCTGCTAAAGAGAAATGTGGGCCAAAGAAATGCTCTCCTCTTAGCTCCCGGCAAGGTCCTGGAGGGCCGAGCAGCACTGACCACAGCAAAAGCCCTTTGACATTGGCAGCGAAGGCTCCATCTGAGCTAAGAAAGAACTCAGAGGTGTGTGAAGAACAAGATGACAGCACATGTGGGGACACTTCTCCATCCTGGACCCCCTGCAGCAGCACGATTGGACCTCTTGGCATCCTTCTCATTCAAAATAAGCAAACCTTTGGCTCAGTGCCCATAGCACAGTGGTTATGGCATCAGCCATTACACTGAGGCTGGTGGGTTTGAATCTGGCCCAGGCCTGCTAAACAATGATAACTGCAACAAAAAAATAGATGGGTGTTGTGATGGGCGCTTGTAGTCCCAGCTACTTGGGAAGCTGAGGCAAAAGAATCACTTAAGCCCATGAGTTTGAGGTTGCTGTGAGCTATGACACTATAGCACTTTACAGAGGGGGAAATAGTGAGACTCTGTCTCAAAAAACAACAACAAAAAAAATAAGCACACCCAGTGGGGTAGGGCTGGCTCCCAAAGAGAAACGGGTTTGCCATCCCCAATGGAGAGACACCTATATTATCTCTTTCTCCCCAAGAATGCACAAATACTCATCAGACCACATGCCTTAATGAGGACTCAAAAAATACCATCAGCACACTCTGCCCACTTGGCAGTCGGTGCCATGGGGGATCCAGACCTGCTGGAAAGAGTCCAGGGCCAGGGCTAGACTGGGGAGCCTGAAAGGGAGGCCCTGGGCACAATGGCAAGCAGCACCACCCTCTCCTCTCTTTGGGTCAGCTCTGCAAACAAAGGCAAGGGATCCATCCCTGTTTTAGGTGAAAACAAAAATTATAACCTAAAACCGGACCCCACGCTTCATCTATTTACAGCATGAACTCAGGACTCAAAAGTGCCAGGTTCATGACAACACTCTCCAGAGACATAAATGAAATTACTAAAATTATAGCGACTCGGCTATTTAAGGGCAATTACACACATTTCTAAATCTGAACAATGCTTGGGTTAGTGGAAGCTTTTGACCTTCCAGAAACCCTTCTTAAAGACACAAAATATTAAAGATAGTTTGAGCCTAAATAAATAAAGCCAGATCATGTGCCGATATTTGGAGGCCTGAGATTCTCAAACAGGATCCCGTTTCCTGAGGCTTGGCTATTCACCCGGCGTCGGCCTTAGAGTATTTGCCCTCCTGAAGTAGCTGCAACATTTTAGACTAGAAACCAGATGTTTATTTGTGGAATTTAGCCTTGCCCACAGTTTACCAAAATAACAAGAAAACTAGCCTTTTTCTATATCTGAACTACATTTTCTTTCCATCTAATCTTGTAATGCCGAGAATACATGCTTAAGAAAAGGGCTACCTGAGCGTATATTCCTCAAAGAAATGGAAGAAAAAGTCAGAAGGACTTTCTCCCAAACACATCATAAATAAGGCATGTGTGGAACTTATGTTTATCTTTACTATTGTCTAAAAAATTATCACTACCAACATTTGATTATTCTAATCACTAAATATTTTAGTGGCATTTATACATCTTTGTTTTCATTAGAAACAAATGGAAGATGACAAAAGCTACAATTTGATTTCTAAATTAACATACAGAGACCGCAAACACAACCTAGTAAGAGCTTAGTGTCTGTATGTCCACTCTGCCAGCACTTAGAGATGAATTTGTGAAAATGACTAAGCAAGGTCTTAAAATACTTTTAAGACAAAGAGAAAGAGAGAAATGGACTTTGGGGTTAACAGCAGTGGGGAAGGTGGGACCAGGAGAACACAAAACTACGGGGAGAAATACTGACAGGAGAGACACACACACACAGTGAGAAACGTCAGAGAAAAAGAGAGAAAACCTTTCCCTGTGACCTCGGAGCTTCCACTCCACACGGATTCAAAGCTAGCATACTGTCTATGCCATCTCAAAATAATTCCAGATGGCTAAATGTTGTTTATTAACTATTTAGTAATTATTGAAGGATTAGAAGAAATTGCAGATAAAGAATCTTGGGGTGAGAACGTTCCTAACAGCCATAACTCCAAAGGCATCATCACGTAGATTTGTGCATGTCGTGACCCACGTACTTTAAAAAACCAGAACAGAGTGTCAGGCAAGGATGCAAGGACTTTGTGTTCAGTATATATGATAAAAGCATCATCTGATGAGTATACAGGGAACTCTTAAAATAGGAATTGTTTTAAAAAAGTAAATCCTTGGGGAGGTGGAAACAGGCATATGATAGGAAAAGGCACTTCCCAGAAAACAAACATCTAGTGGGAACTGCTCTACTTCACTGGTCACCGAGAAGCAATAGGATGACAAAGCTGTAAGACACGCACATGTTATATTATCTTACAGTGTCAGCTGTAAAAAAGCCGACCCAGGGTTGTCAAGGACACAGAAAGACGACCTCTCAGACACCGCTGGGGGAGTGAAGGAGGGCAATTTAGCAACACGTTGTAAAAGCCTTTTATCTAACAACTCCATATCTAAGAACTAATCTTGAGGAAAATATTAAAGGTGTTTCCAAACTTTCAGCTAGTGAGACTGCTGTTTATGACAGAGAAGACTCAGACACAATGTAAACATCCAATAACGAAGAATGGGGTTATAGGAAACTCAGAAACCTCAATACAATAAGATGGTAAAAAGCCATTAAAATGAAGTCATGATGCTTTCTGACACAGAAAAAGCCTGTGTTATTGGGTGGAAAGAGCAAAATTGAGTTCGGGGGCTGAGAAATTTATCTACTGCATGGGACTTGGTATGTCCTTTTATTTAGTATGAATTCATTTGTGACAGGAAAATACAGAAATAAAAATTGATCCTATCAAAATATCTAGTTAGTCTAGAAATATGGAAGGTTTCGGTTTTCTTCTTTTGCTTGTCTGTATATTCAGAAACTCCCACAAGTGGCATTTATTGTCTTTGGAGATAGAAAGGAAGAATTTCACGAGATGATGCTGCAGGTAAGGAAAGGCCTGGAGACCCGTGTTGAATGTCTGAGGAGGAGAAAGGAGGTGGCAAGGCCACAACGTAGGAGCTCAAATACGTTACTGCATAAATATAAACATTATTCATTTATCTTTGTAATAAACACTCCATGTTACTTGCGTGTGTAAATATAATGAATATCATACACACACATAGTCACGGCAAAAAAAAACAAAAGAATACACAGGCAATGTGGACAGGCCTCAGCTGTTACTTCCAGGTGTTGTGACAATGAGTGATTTTGAGATTTTTTTCCCAGGAGTTCACGTGTATGTTTTCTCTATTTTTCAAAATATATGCCATGCAAACATTTTTCATTTGTAAATACAGGAAAATAGTTCTTAAAGAAAGTAATAATCGTGTGGAGGCCAGAGACCTCCTGGAATGTGAGCAGTGTCCTGTTTTCCAGCCCATCTAGCAACCGCACCTGTCTGCCCGGACCCCTTGTACTGTGTGTAACGAGCTCCCAGGGCCTGGTAACTTGTTATGGGAAGTCCGCTCTCTTTGTTCCCATGCCTGTCTCCAATTCAGACTTCCGCTGTTCTTCAAGCCATTTTCCTGCTCAGAGGTGCCAGTGGCTCCGGGCCCCTGAGCCTGGAGTTGGAGGCACCTGTTCAGGCAGCTGCATCTCCTCCTATATACCCTGCGTCACCAAGTGCAGTCAACTCGTCCACCTAGTATTGTTTCAAGTGCACTCTGTATTTCTCTACCTCTATTTTTGCTCAAACTATCCCAACTACTGCATCCCACTGGGAACCCTGTAAGGCTGAGGTCCCCAACACCTGGGCTGCAGGTTGATATCTGGTGTCCGGTCTGTGGCCTGTTAGGAACCAGGGTGCACAGCAGGAGGTGAGCGGCGGATGAGAAAGGGAAGTTTCATCTGTGTTTACAGCCTCCCCCATCACTCACCTCACTACCCGAGCTCCGCGTCCTGTCAGATCATGGGCTGTGTTAGGTTGTCACAGGAGTGCAAACGCCTGTAACCTGTACCTGTGAGGGATCTAGGTTGAGCACTCCTGTGACAATCTAAAGTCCCTGCCACTCCCTGTCCATGGAACCATGAAGCCATTCCCTGATGCCAGAAAGGATAGGGTCTGCTGCTTTGAGGCATAGCCTGAAAGCCATCTTGCTTGTGCTTCCCCACAGCCTGAGAGCAAATGCAGGCCGTTCACATCACACACAAAATAACAAGAATAATAACAACTATGGGTTTTACCTTTTCTATTAGATGGATTTCTTTATGTCCACCCCATAATCCAGGTGCTTAGTAAATAGCAGAAAGTTATAGTACAGGAACAAACAAGAAAGCTTTCTGTGATAGGAGGTTGGTACATTGCAGTCATATGATCCTTTAATAGGGGAATATCTTAGCACTCCACTCCAAGGTTCCCACGTGTCCTGGCTGGACCCCGCCTGCCCGGGCAGGTCCCTAGCAGTAGCCCACCAGCCGCAGGGTGGTAGGGAAGCTCCTCCGCATGCTCATGCACTTCTCCTGGTCGATGTACAGGGTGTTGGCCTTGATGGCCAGCTCGTGCTCCAGGGTGGCCTTGTTGTGCACCAGCTGCTGCAGGCTGTCCTCCGCATCCCTCAGGCGCTGCTGCAGGGTCTGGATGGTGTCGTCCACCTCGTACACCTCGTTAACAAGGCTGCAGGAAGGAATGACACCATTAGGTTAGCAGAGGTCATGCTCCCGCAGCTTGAATCAGGGGCGGCTGTGTGCCAGGTGGCACCTGGAGCTCCAGTAGCACACAGGCTGCACCTTGATATAGCAAAGGAAGCAACGCCTGTGCCTGATTCTAGACCCACGCCAAGGCCACGTCCGTTTACAGCCCCTCAAAGGCAAAAGTAAGCATATACTTGGGACACCAGCAAATCTTCACACACACACGCATATATACATGTGTATGTATTCCCATGTATACGTATGTTAAATAGTAGATTTTAAGAGGCGGGAAAACTTCTAAACATTCGATATATTTTAAATAGTAAAAATGGAAAAGTCAAAACTTAGCTATATTTGTTTTCATTTCTTTTATCCTTGAAAATTATTTTTACAGTTGGGAAGAGAGGGACATTGAGTTTTTTCCAGAAGCTAGAATTCAGCCCAATGTGTTAACATATCCTGGTGGGTGGCAGAGGATGGGAGTTCTCTTCAAAGTATAACAGCTATAACAGCCTTCCTGCCAGCAATACCCCCAGGTAATGCCTTCAGGTAGAGAGTAATATATTTGTATTTGTCAAAAACTTAAAACAATGTAAAAATGGTAACATGTGAAATCAGCTGCATAAGCCATGAGGCAAGCTGCAGCTGACTGTTGTGCCAGTGAAAAGCATCACACGTGTTTCTGGTTAGGACTGAAAGAAATCAAGGGTATCATTTCATGGAAGAATCGGGCATGTCCTTTCCCGATTATTTTAATCCACACTGTTTTAAATTTCAATTCTTTCATTATTAGTGGACTTTTCCCGCGGATCTGCTGGCCGTTTGGCATTTCTTACCTGAGTTACAGCTCCCTGTCGCGGGCCGCCCTTCTGCTGGGGCTCCCCCTCTGTCCTCACTCTCTGCTCTGGGCTCCTCAGTATTGGGGCTCCGCCTCTGTCCTTACTCTCTGCTCTGGGCTCTTAAGTTCTGGGGTTCCCCCATCCTCACTCTGTGCTCTGGGCTCCTCAGTATTGGGGCTCCCCCTCTGACCTTACTCTCTGCTCTGGGCTCCTCAGTATTGGGGCTCCCCCTCTGACCTTACTCTCTGCTCTGGGCTCCTCAGTATTGGGGCTCCCCCTCTGTCCTCACTCTCTGCTCTGGGCTCCTCAGTATTGGGGCTCCCCCTCTGTCTTCACTCTCTGCTCTGAGCTCCTCAGTATTGGGGCTCCCCCTCTGTCCTTACTCTCTGCTCTGGGCTCCTCAGTACTGCTCATTCATTTTTTTTCTTTTTGTCTGTTACACTGGGGGCAGATGTTTTCCCTAATTTGTTGTTTGCCTTTAATTCTGTTGATGATATAAGATTTTGATGTTTATTAAAGTAAAGCTTTCTCTTTTCCTTTGGGTTTTCTTCCTTTGTGTTTGTATTTAGAAAGTCTTAAGCTAGGGTTCCCTTTACCCACTGATTGGGTGGATAATATGCAATGGATATGACCATGCAGCATTCAAGAGAAGCAGGTTACAAAAAGACAGTGGTAATGGTAATAATGGCAACTCACTTGCTGACTACCCTACCATACGCATGTGTGGTACACCTATGTATATACTATTCTAAGTGCTTTACATTATCAGACAGTTCAATCTTCACAATGTCACTATGAAGAAGATACTGTGGTGTCCCCACTTAACAGAGGAGGTACAAGGAGCTTAACCCCTCCCTTACAGTTCTGGGGGTCCTCCCCATCAGCGCCCTAACTCAGGTCAGTTGCAAACACAACTCCAAGTACATCAGGTTCAACCAGTGATGCAAAGCTGAAGTTTTCTTTGCTTTGGAGTTCGTTTATCAGCAGATGATGGGGACATGAAATGAATTAAAATATACAGAAATATAAAGAGAATGATAATAATAAACAAACAGGGATATGGATATTCTTGGAGATAGAAAAGGATTTTATGATTATAGAAAAATACCAAGACCATGTCAAAATCATTATGCCAAAGCAGTTTTATAGCTTCGCAGAACCTTTCACAGAACAGGAATGCTGGGGGTCATGGAGCCCACTTCCTTGTTTACAGACTAGGAAGTCAGCCCTGAGGGGCGAGGAGTTGCCCTCTCCCCCAGCACAGGCACACATGAGCTTGTGAGAGTGCCTGGTTTGCAGGAAGCTAAGAAGGAAATTTGGAGCCTCTGTGGCCATAATAAGTAGCTGGTGCTCTTTCCCGTCTCCATCCTCTTGGGTCCTTGTGACCAGAGGAGCACAGCACAGACCCTGGAAGTTGGCGTCAGCACACTGCACTCCCCTGGGGAAGACCCATCTCATTAATTCATTCCTGTCTGTTGTCCTCACAGAGCAGGGTTGCTGGACAATTCACAGGACGCCCCAGACAATCTGAATTCCAGATAAACAAGTAATTTTTACCGAGGATGTTTTCTGATTGTGTTAATGTAACATCAGATTTGCCATGTTAACCGTTTATATGGACAGTCCAGTGGCTTTAAGTATCACCACACTGTGGTGCTTACAGCACATCATCCACCCACAAAAACCCGTTCACCTCACCACACTGAAACTCTGAACCCATTAAACAATATCTTCCCATTTCCCTTCCTGTCCCCCAGACCCTGGCAGCCATCCTTCTGCTTTCTGTCCCTAGGAACTTAACTACTCCAGGTACCTCTTGTCAGTGTGATCATATGGCATCACATTATCGTCCTTGTGACTGGCTGGTTTCACTCAGGACAGCATCCTCCAGGTTGATCCCCACTGTAGCAAGTGTCAGAATTTCCCTTCTTTTCATCACTGATTCATATTCAGCACAAGCATTTTTATTTAGCATGGATATTATTAGTACAAGTATTCCATGTAATGTTTGGGATATACTTAAGCAAAAACATTATTCATTGATTGTCAGAAATTCTAACCTAACTGGTTGTCCTGTCCTCCATCTAATATTAAGATTATGACAGAACAAAAGGAAACAGCATTAATGTCTAGAAAATGCACACTGCAAGCAATTAAAAAAAAATTATAACTGGCCATGGGAAAGAAACACACAATATAAAGGTAGTTGAAAAAAATCAGGATTTAGAGGGCGGTGCCTGTGGCTCAAAGGAGCAGGGTGCTGGCCCCATAGGCCAGAGGTGGCAGGTTCAAACCCAGCCCCAGCCAAAAACTGCAAAAAAAAAAAAATCAGGATTTAAAACTCTCTACACAGCATGATGACAATTTGGGGAATGAGCCTGGTAGCAAGGATGACAAAATGCTAGCACTGGTTGTCCCTGGATGCCCAGGGAATCCAATTTTTGTTTTTTTAATTTCATTTTCTAGATTTTCTAAATTTTCTACCATGAACAGATACCACTCTTAAAGCCAGAAGGAAATACATAAATCTAATGTTGACCGTTCAGAGGGGTTATGTGAAGGGTCCTACTGATGAACCCCCTCACACCCAGGGCAAAGTCCTCCACATCTCACTCGGAGAGCTCAGCAATCAAATGAAGATGGTTTGGAAACACCTCAGGACCACTCTTCTGGGCCCACCTCCTGGGCTCAGCTGTCCAGGTGGACACACTGGCAGGGACATCATGGCCCAGGACTCTGAGGCTGGCGAGCACCGCCACCCCAAGCCACCTTCACGTCCCATCTCAGGCAATGATGGCGTCCTCCCACAGATGCTGGAGCCAGAAACCAGCTGATCTTTGTTGACCCTGCCCTCTTCCTTGTATCATAAAATCCTGCTATGCCTGTCTTCTGAAGTGCCACGCCACTGCCCGCTCCACTCTGCACACATCCTTCTCTGACCTCAAGGCTGTCACTCTTGCGGTCCCCACAGCTCAGAACGCTCTTACCCTGCACTTCATCCCACTAATTTATGCCATCCTCAAATCCCAGGTGAACTGACACTTCTTCGGGGAGTCCCTTCCTTTGCCCTGGGCTACCTGCTGCTGGATGTTGTGTATTCCAAGAGGATGCAGCCCTATGTAGCACTCAGGCACTGTGACCACCCACTTACTGCGTCTGGTCTGCAGACCACAGACCCTCGGGAGCAGCATCCACCCAGAGCAGCCTTGCCCAGAGTGGTATCTGCACAACTCTTTTTGTGTGTGCAAAAAAAAGACTTATTAAATGAAGACCAACTTCCATGGTTGAGGTGAAGGAGGTAGTCCTTCTCAGGAGGTGGGGAGCTGCCAAGATCTGAGCCCAAGAACAAGACCCAAGGATATCAGAGGGAAGCAAAGGCAGGAAGGAGCCCAGAGCCATCTGCTTCTCAGCCAAAGCCAGCCTGAGAAGACAGAGGTGCCGGGGAAGGCCCCACACCCAGAGCGACACCCGAAAGCTGGAACACAGCCACGCAGGGATCTCTCTTCATCTTACAGACTGGACTGTTTCCTTCCCTCAGTGGGGAAAGGGAGGGATTTAAACTTAAGAGCTGAAGTTTCATTTGATCTGGGGGATCGTAAACACAAAATCCGAGAACTCATCTGAAAGCATATTTTTTTTGTTGTTGTTCAAATCAAGTTGGACTAAAAGAAAGCCCTCTTTAAAGATCCCAAGCCAAGTGATATCACTAGCAAAGAAACAAACCCTGGGCAGGGCTGCGGCAGATGCCTGGTGATGAGTTCTCTGACAGCAGGTTGTTTATAACTACACCAGGCCTGCCTCTCATCTCCCGCCCTCCTTGGCTTTGAAAGAAACCCTGAACCCCAAGAAGGAAACGGAGCAGGATGATATACGAGTCTTTGTTCCTTTTGACTAAATTCTACTCTAATGGAAAATTTATCTGGCAGAGAGTGCTTGGAAATACACATGTTAAAATATAAATGTTCAGGAAAAAAAAGAAGAATTCAAGAAACATAGAGCACAGGCAGGGAGAATCTTTTCTTCACACTGCCTGCAACATGAACATGGCTAAGAAACATTGCACTTCCCCCAGCTTTAGCTATTGGAAATACATTTTCACCATCCACAAGGCCACATGTCACTCCTGGTTTTCCTGTTCTTGGCTAAAGGCAGACAGCTATTCTGCTGAAGCCACTCATTTCTTTTTGGAATTATAGAACTGAAAGACATTTTACATTCAAATACAAATAAAGCTACCATAGCTTTTTTTTTCCCTTTTTTTCTTTTTTTTTAAGTATGAAGATTATTTAAGTAAAGCAGAGGCTGGTCTGGCCTGCCACCAAAGATGCCAAGAATGTTTAGAATCAGTTTTGAAAGAACCCGTTTCATTTGAAATGAAAATACAAGTCTTGAAATGAAAAGAGCAACTTTTCTCAGTTCTCACAACCCCGAATTTATGATCTGTATTTTTTTCTTAATGTAGACATCCAAAGACTTGCTTTCAGAATGATCCATTTAAGAAGGAAAATAACCCCCTCCCCCAATAATAATCTTAAATATTTTGAGGGAGAACATTTTAATAAGAAATCTTGACAGGAACAAAAGTAGGTTTTGTCCGAAAGTCGTTAAAGGAGCAGAAAAGCTAGACATACTATGAGGTCGGCAGGAAGTTTAAAAAAAAAAAAAAAAGCAAATTCTGTTTAGCCAGGAAAAGGAAAAAAAGAGTAAAAGTCATTCAGCTTCTCAGAGGAGCTGTGAATGCCTCATTGTGTGATGACTCCGAAGTGGCACTAGACCACCACTCGAAACCCTTTTAAAAAGCAACATGGTGTTCATTTCACAGCAGCCTGAACAATTCGTGTGTTCCCATCTCTGCTTTGGATGACTCAGCAGAAACTTTTGGCAACCAAAATGTCAAGCTTAGCTTCTAATAATTTATGCATAAAATCATAAATCATGATCTAATCCTAAGGGGCCTTATGGCTGTGTTCTCACTGCTGGGTTCTTCTGAAGCAGATGCACAGGTCATGCTGACTGTCTGGGGGCCATCCAGCCTTTACAGCACAAAGGGTCTAATCCTGAATAATGACCTGGGAGCCCAAGGGGTTCTACGAAGCAGTATAGGGCCCTCCTACCTGGCTATGGCGGAGACAACTGCCCTGGGAGAAGCTGCCCAAGAGAATACATTCTAAAGCATGCGTCATAGCACCCAACACAGACAACATGCATGAGGTCAGACAATTAAATACGTGAACTCACCCTAGAAAAAGTGCTGCCTGCCTCAATGCTGAATATCACTCCGGTCGCCTCTGAAGTCCTCCCCACAGGACACTGTGTACCTAAATGTGCCAGAGCCCTGTCTATCCTTCCAAGTAGTTTGGAACTCTTTTCCTGCAATGGCCATCAGAGCTGTCATTGTACGAGGTCCAACATACCTCACTGCTGAATCACTATGGTCACCCTCTAAGACTCCGTTGGCCATCTGGTGACCGTAGTGATATTCAGCAGTGAGGTCTGGAGCACTTTTTCTAGGATGTGTCCTCAAACTTAATCGTCCAACCAGGTAGGGTGTTTGCATGTTATCCATGTAGGGTGTTTGCGATAACGATCTGCTCCCTGAACCTCGGTCTCATCCTCCCAAGTGAGCAGGCCATTGGTTAACTTCATTCACGCTGCTGTGCAGCCACCATCACCGTCCATCTCTAGGGCTTTTTCATAGTCCCAAACTCAAAGATGTACCCATCACCAACACTTTCAAAAAAGGCCCTTCCATGACACGTGTTGGCGGAAAGCATCTTTCAGAAGAGCCTAGAGCAGCAGTCAGGCTGGAGGGTGAGCCAGACTGAGCCCGTGTGTCCCCCGCTCCCCACAGGCTGCCCGGCCACCCGCCTCACCGCAGCTGGGCCATGTCTCTGCAGAGCTCTATGTTCGGCCTCCTCGTACGCTCATCCAGCCTGGTCTGAGCCACCTTCAGGAAGGCAGTCTTGTCTTTGATGGCCTTCTTGATGGATTCTATGGTCATTTCAGTCTGGAAAATCTCGTTCAGGGTCTGTGACAAAGGGGAGCAATTGTCTGAGGCTGTAGCACTGTCCCTTCACAACCTGCATCCTGCCAGCCCATAGTCAGGTGCCAACGCAGGCCTCCCCCTCCCAGACCCTTGCTCCTGCCCTTGCTCTCTGTGATGTTTCAGAGAGCTGACTGCAGCCTTGGTCCACAGTCTAGGTTCAATGCTCATGTTTGTAGCTTGAAATCAGCCAGCACGGGAGTATTTACACCACAGAAACTGGCAGATGCTACAAATCAGGGCTCCCCTATCTCAGCCCAGATCAGCAGCTGTTACTTATTCACCAGCACACATCTGTGTGTAACTCTGATCAAAGTGAGGCCATGAGGTCTGAGGGGCCCCACCCTCTCCCCTCACCCCACCATGTCCCTTCCTCTCTCTCCTCTAGTTCTCACTTCCCACCAACTTTAGAGAGCTGTCCTCTTCCTAGTGAAGGGTCAACCCAGAAGCTAATCAGGTTTCATCTTCAGGAAGCCTTGCTTGCAAGGGAGCACAGGCAGTTTTGTGTTTCTGGTTTTATATATTTTTTAATAAAATTGGCTCTCCCAATTTGCATAATTAGTGGCCTACCCTGGTTCCTCCTCTCCTTGGTTCTCTGCACAGAGTCCCTGTCCCACACATTAGAAACCCTCCCTTCTCCAGGACCTTGATCCCTGCATTCCCACAGCCACGTCCTCCAGCTACTGTCCCGCTTCCCCAGCTCCTTTCCTGTGGCCTGGAGACATGCCCAAGTTTCACCAAACATGCTTCACTACCACTATCCCATCCAGCCTCAGTCGGGTCCTCTGTAATCTGTCTGTCATGTTCACTGACCAATGGACTTGCCATGGCTGTGCCATCTGCCCACTTCCCCATGTCTGGCCTGAGTTGCTGTCATGAAACTGCACTCTCAAAGCCCACAGGGAGGCCTCTCTGACACCTCCCACTCCTTAAAACCCTCAGCTTGCTTGCTTTCTCTGGACACCTGCTGTCCTAAATCCCTGCCTTTCTAACTACCCCTCATCCACCTCCATTCACCTCCCGTGTCCTCGGGCAGTTTCTCTGCTGCCTCCCTCCTCCCCTACCAGGACTTCACGTGACCACTCACACTGAGCACCCACTTGCGTCTCCCAGATACTCATCTACCTGCCACTTAAGCTTGGCCCTCTCTCTCAAGCTTTCAACAACTGCTACAAATTATTACACTGGTCCTACTGCCAAGGTTGCCTCCAGATGCCACCACCCCCCAGGAAGACATCCCTGTCTCTTGCCCATGCAAACAGCTGCTCCTTTTGCTAGAGGACGTTGACACTGGATCTGTGTCCCAAGGGCTTTTCCTACCCACTTGCCCATTACAACTCGCCATGTCCTATGTGCACATCTTGTCTCATGTGAAGGCAAGGTCAGCGTGACAGCCGCTTGCATACACCCCTCGTGCCTAGCACAGAACCTTGAATATGCTTGTTATGAGCTGAATCATGTCCCCTCCCCAAATTCATATGTTGAAGTTCTAATCCTCTTACCTCAGAACGTGACCATATTTGGAGACAGGGTCTCTGTTGAGGTGATTAAGTTAAAATGTGTCATTAGAGTAGGCCCTAATCCAGTAAAACTGATTGTCTTTACAAGCTGAAGAAATATGGACAGACACAGAGGGAGGACAATCTGAAAACCCAGGGAAGAGAAAGCATCAGAGGGAGCCCGCCCTCCAACACCTCGGCCCCAGACTGACGGCCTACAGAAACAGGAGTTAATTCTGTGGCACTTTGCATTGTGGCAACCCTGAAAACTAACAGTAACAAAAAAATTTATTATTTATTTAATAAATAAAAGAGGAAGAGGAACTTTATCAATTAGCATTCCAACAGACCTTCAGAACGGATGCTTCGTGCCCAAAGGATGGCACCCAAACCCATTAACCTTCCCGTCAATTTCTTCCACAACTGTGTCCAACCAACTTGTCCAAAGATCTCTCGCAGGACATAAAACACCCACACCTGCCACACAGCCTTCTCAGTATAGACCTGAACTTGACCTCGGGTTTGCTACCTCCTAAGGCTTTGTGTTCAAGATGTCACCCCACCCGGAATGTTCAGTTCTCCCTCCAAACCCTGGAAACACTTTCTGTATTTGTTATTTGGCAGTCATGATTTCAGTTCCTATTGGTATTATGAATTGTTCATGAGCTTTTCACATGCAAGCAAGCATCTCTTCTCCACAAACATAAGCTTCTTGGGAACAAAAACATTTTCCATTTCTCTCTGCCCTTCACAGCATGTAGCTTACTGTCTGACTCAACTAATACTTGTTGCCTAAAGAAGGCACCAGGGACTGAAAAGTCCCTCACTGCAGCCCGGGTGACATCAGCTTAGACAGGATGGCGGCAGTCCCACTGCTTGGTATACACCAGAAAGAGAAAAGACTGTGTTATTAAAAGGACACGTGCACTCAAATGTTCATGGCAGCACAATTCACAATTGAAAAGATGTAGAAACAACCCAAGTGCCCAACAACACATGAATGGATTAATAAAATGTGGTGCATGCTTACTAGGAGTACTACTCAGCCATAAAAAGTGAGGATCTAGTAGCTTTTTGGACAACCTGGAGGGAGCTGGAAACCATTCTTCTGAGTGAAACATCACAAGATGGAGAAACAACATGTGTACTCAAAACCAAATTGGAACTAAGCAATCAATAGTCAAGTGCACGTGTGGAGTAGAACTGTCGATGGCAATGAGGCTGCGGAAGAGGGGGAGGCAGGGGTGGGTGCCTACTGGGTACGGGGCACACTGTCTGGGTGAAGGGCGCGGTCACGTGTACAACTTTGACTCAATCTGTACAAAAACAAAGTTTGTGAACAAAATATGTGTATCCCCTAATATCCTGAAATTAAAAAAAAAAATAAGAAACAACAAAGTATCAGCATGATCCACAGAAATCCCTCATTCCAGTGTCACTGCAAAACTCTTAGGCATAGAACACTTAAAATTTTTCAATATCAGAAACACCTTCAATTACCTAAGAGTTTCCTGTACTTAGTGTTGTATTTCAGGAAAAGGGTCTGAAATAATTAAACAGAAAACGTTTTTACCATATGTTCTAATAATAAATTTACTTCCTAGTTATATACAGTGATTCATTAAACTTTAATAATAATATTTTTGTTTCTATTAAAAACTGAGGACCTTTCATTACATAGTGCTTTCTTTGTGTTCCAGACACCAGTGGCTTCCAATTTCATTTTGACACCTGGCTACCTGGCTGAAATAAATGGTATGTTTTGTACTGTTTTTAATTTTTCTTGCTCTGAATGGCCAGGAGGTCATGTGCCTTACAGTGTCTTTCCAGGAGTGGTGAGAGATTTGTGGTCCCAGGGCATTGGGTCAGCTAAGAGGTACTGCTGGTGCTTGATTTACCTTGGCTAAGTGAACCTGAATCTTATTCTTAGCGTCTGTAGTCTCAGCAATGCGATTGGTGAAAGACAAGTTCACTTTGTTGAACTGATTCCACATCTCGTTAGCAGTCACAACCAGGAGGTTTTCAATGTCATTCCTCAGCTTAGCAGAGGCAGCCCGTTCACTCTGGGAGTGGAGAATATTATCGTCTGTAAATTTGGCCCAGGACTCAGGCACAGAGACCCTGAAAAAGGGAAGTAGAACCAGACAATGATGATAAGGATGAATTAGCCTCAACTATCCTGTGAAAGAGAAACCCCCAAGTCATTGTTTGTAGTTCCATTGCATGAAAAGTAAATATCAGAGCAAAGGTTTCTTAATTGTTCCTTTTTTTACTGCTAACCAATTTCCTATAACTCCAACACTTAAGCTAACTCTCCTGCCAGTTTGGTGGGGCCAAGGGTGTCAGTGGGAACGACAAATGAAGGGGATGGTTGTGTTCATTAGAAATGTGTCCTACCAGCCCAAAAAATAAGCATATGAAAAAATATTCAACCTCAGGAGTAGTCAGAGAAGTACCAAGGAAAAGCACAACGTACTGAGAAACTTCTATCAGAACAGCAAGCAACACAATAATTTGCAGTGCCGACAAGCAGGTTTAGGAAAAGTTCCCTCATGTCCTGCAGGGGAGAATGTATAATTGGTACAACCTTGCTAGAGGGTAAAAAGGCAACACAACCCAGAAATGCCATGTCCAGGAATTTATTCTAAGGAAATATTGTACCCAAAGATATACTTAGGGACATTCGTTTCAGCATTATTTATGCCAATCTCAAAAAATTAGAAACAACCTAAATTTTTGAAAGTAAAGAAAAAAAGTTAATTATGGTACATTAAAACACTAATTGATATAGCATGCAAACTTATAGAAGAATATTTATTTCACAACATTATTGAAAAGTTAGACTACACAAACAACATGTGTGTAATATTACTATTTAAAAATTCAAATCTATATGTGTGTGGAAGAAGGCTGGAAGGAGTAATGGCAAATTGCTAATTAATACTGGGTATCTGTTGGCTGCAGGCTCACTGCTGACACCTGTTTGCTCATTGGTAGGGCTTGTTGGTAGAAGACATTAAACAAGACACTCACTGTCGACTAGAGGTGTTAGCTCAGGCCCCGGTGACCAAAATACCATCACAGATGCTCTGTATCCTGACATTCCATAAGAGATAGTAAGAATCCGTGCTGGGAGCCCAAGAGGCCTTCTAAAGAGCTAAGTGGTCAGAGTGTGTGGTTTGATCCCAGCTTACTTCCCATCCTCCAGGGAGGAGGGGAAGAGGCTTCCAACTCACCTCCAGCCAAGTAAGAGGCATTTCATGGGAACCACTTAGGACACAGGGTCTAAATCAGGTTCACATCTAAAGAATCTGAAGTCCAAGTTGATCACTGGCAGCGTACTTCTCAAAGGACAGCCAGGAGCGGGGGCTGCCTTGGGGGTAAACATCCCTGCAGGAGACAGTCCACTTGGGGACCACTTTAAAAGTGGGAATGGAACATGAGTGTCAGAAGGGGGACAGAGATCTTTTGGGAGTGATGAAAACATTCTATATCTCAACTGTGGTTATGGTTACATAGGCATATGAATTTGTCCCTAATTATCAGAGAAATGCAAATCAAAACAACCCTGAGGGGGCAGCGCCTGTGGCTTAGTGAGTAGAGTGTTGGCCCCATATACCGAGGGTGGTGAGTTCAAACTCAGCCCTGGCCAAACTGCAACAAAAAAATAGCCTGGCATTGTGGCGGGCTATAGTCCCAGCTACTCAGGAGGCTGAGGCAAGAGAATCACCTAAGCCCTAGAGCTGGAGGTTGCTGTGAGCTGTGATGCCACAGCACTCTACCAAGGGCAACAAAATAAGACTCTGTCTCTAAAAAAAACAAAAAAAACAAACAAACAAAAAAAAAAAACAGCCCTGAGATATGATCTAACCCCAGTAAAATTAGCCCACATCACAAAATCCCAAAGTTGCAGATCCTGACGTGGATGTGGACAGGGGGAAACACTTTCACTCTGTAGGTGGAACTGCAAATTAATACAGCCTCTTTGGAAAAAAGTATGGAAACTCCTCAAAAAACTCAAATTAGAAGTCCCATTTGTACTCACAATCCCACTATGAGGCTTCTACCTAAACAACAACAAAAAAATCATTTCATCATAAGGGCATATGCACTAGATCGTTTAACGCAGCTCAATTTACAATTGCCAAGATGTGGAAACAACCTAAATGCCCATCAACTCAGGAAGGGATTAATAAACAGATATATGCACACCATGGAATGCTATTCAGCCATAAAAAAAGATGGTGACTTCACGTTTTTTTGTATTAACCTGGACGGAGTTGAAACACATTCTTCTCAGTAAAGTATCACAAGAATAGAAAAGCAAATATCCAGTGTACTCAGTATGAAGCCAGCAGATGATCTAATTCATGCCCACATAGAAGAAAAACTCATTTCAATTCAAGCTGGGGGGAAGGGGCACAGAGGGAGGGACTGGAGTGCTCCCACTAAATGCGCACAATGTAAGGGTGCGTGGCACACCTTTGGGGTACAGGACATAGCGACAGCAGGGACTCTAGTTAACAAACTCAAATATTGTGCTTTGGTTGTCTGTACCCTCACATTAACCTGAATTTTTAAAAAAAATGTAGAAATGTACATTTAACCTGGGTGCATTCCATTGTGTGTGACTTTCACCTCAGTCAAGTTCTCTACCGTGGGCCCTGCCTAAGATGGCACACAGGAGCCTGGCAAAGAAATCATCAACCGGGCAAGTCGAGCAGGTAATGGGAAGGAGGGTACTAGGTTGTTTGCAGTGGGTCCACCCAGGACGGGCCACCCTGATCCCTGGCAACCTGAGGTCTCCTTCATGCTTGTCTGTGTTTCCCTGGGTTTTCTGCATCAGGCAGGCTTATTTTCATAGCTAGAGAAATAAACAACAAATACTCTTTCACAAACGGTCACAGGATGCAATGGTCAAGGCCTGAGCACAGAATGCGTCCACACCTGGGCGTATCTCACCTTCTCACGTCTACTGCGCTTTCTGGTTTAATCTGTAAGCTGCATCCTCTTGAAAGGGGAGAGAAAGAGTTAAACAATACCAGAGCCACAGACGTGGTGCGTGCTGACTTACGTCGCATCGACCCTTTCTACCCCACGGAAGTAGCTGACGCCATCCGAGGTGTTTCGCAGGTGGTGGCATTTCTCATCAATCCGGTAGGCCGTCTGCTTATCACTCAGGTCCTTCTCCAGCTCATGCTGGGCAGCTCTGTTGGCTCTGCGATAACACAGAGGGGAAACAGAGCTTCACATTCAGGTAACAATTTCCTGCAGGGATGCGGGATCGGCTTTTTTTGTCGGGACCCTGTCTGTCCCCATTGCCCTGGGAATCTGACCCTTCACAAGATGCTCGGCTTTGAGATTGAAAGGAGCACTATGTGGAGGTGTCCGTTCATACACGGAGTCATCAGAATCCCGCTGCTGCCCCTGCACACCTCTCCTTCCATGGGGTGGGGTGCAGGGGAGGAGGGGAGGCTTAGACAGACAGCAGTCAGGACCTGGAGCACCAGCTGGGGCCCAGTTTCCTAACACCCCCAAATCTTCAGGATAGGACACTGATTCAAAGCAATCTGCCCATTCTTTCCGTATAATCTCCCAAGAAATTATAAGGCCCCTTTAGCCGAGGCTTCCTCTATTCATTGGTGACCTGAGTTTGTTGTCATGCTGGGACTGAGAGTTTTGCCAGGAGACATAAAACAAGGGTCAAAATTAACCTCCAAGCCAGGAGTTCAAGAGTGCTTGAAAACAGATGGGTAATCCAATCAGGGGCCCATCCGGCCCAAGCCCTGGAGCAGCCTCCCTGTCAGATGGAAGAGGCCTTGCTGAGCTGGGCCAGGCCTGGTCTTGCCTGCCCTCCCTTGCCGAGAGGGAACCTGGAGCTCTTACAACAGAGACAGGCCCTGGGCGGGGGGAGGGGATGGGTGACGGGTGAGCCACATCTTTACTCGTGGAATAGTTCATCTGACAAATAGTTATTGAGTGCCAGGCACGTTCTGGGAGCCTGGGATGAGTGAGTGGACAAACAAATCTCTAAGGAACAGGCATTCTGCTTGGAGGAGACAGATAGCACTTAAACAGAACAGGCAATTGGTGTGATTAGGAGAAAAGGGGGACCAGGAGTGTGAGCGATGGTTTTAAATAGGATGACCAGGCTAGGTCTCCCCAGGTAACACTCAAGGCTTGAAAAGGGGGATTGGGTTGTGTGGGGCCCTACTGGGCACTGGAAGGAGGCAGAATTGTCTCTAAGTAAAACTGGGGATCGTTGACTTATGTTGTATAAGGACCTTTCTGGTGCTGGACTGAGAACAGACTGCAGGGCAGGGAGACCCATTTGGAGGCCACTGCAGTCACTTGGGTGAGGGGTGATGGTGGCTTGGCCCAAGGGGGTGGTAATAAAGGAGGCAGGAAGTGTGCAGCCCCTGGATGTGGTTTACGGTAGAGGCCAGAGAGTCTCCCATGACATCAGGGGGGAAAAGAGCTTAAGTGGCGCCACAGACAGTGTGGGATTCCAGCAGCCAGGAAGGCCGGGGGGTGGGGGGGACGTTGCCACCCTGAGCTCAGTGCCCACTGGCCATCCACCCAAGGGCCCGGGTTGCTGGAACTGGGGAGAGAGGTCTCAGCTAGACATAAACTTAGGAGTCATTAGCATAAAAATAGAATTTGGCAGAGCAGGATAACTGAGTGATTGTAATCATTTCTGCCTTCTTGGCAGACCAGAGCCACTCAGCAAGATGGCACTGAACTGTGTGAGCCGACTCTGGCTGCAGGTTCCTCCACTCAGCCTGTGACTTCCTGCAAATCATCTGATCTGTGGGAGCTGAGTTCTTCTGATTTGTAAAGTGGAAGGGAGGGAGCAAGTGACCTGCATGGTGTGATGCTCAAATAGTTAGTGTGCCAAGGCTGGGTGGGACGTCTGCCTCCCCTCCCCACCAGTGGCCATCTCTGCCTTAGGCAAAGATGTCGAGAATCTGGGGCTAGAAGGCCCTTGCCTTTGTGGTCTGGGACCAAGATGGCCCACAGACTTCCCCTACCCAGCTGATAACCCCTGACCTGGCCTCAGGGTCCCAGGGGACGTGTGTGAGGCAGCACCCCCTCAGCCCGTCCCATAGCCCATGACCAGGAGAACCTTGGCTGACATGCTGGTGCCTAAAGAGGTGCCATTTTCAGATGGAAGCAAATGTGGGCTTCATTGCTCCTGAACAAGTGGAGCTGGACATAGCACAGCCGCTACCCCTGAGCCCTAGAGAGGCCATCTCAGGAAACGAGGAATTTGGCTCACGTGTGTAAAGAAAGCTGAGCTCCTTAAAGGATCCCTCACAGACAGTACACAACACAGACAGGGCAGGACACACAGACAGGGCAGGGACACACAGACAGGGCAGGGACAGACAGACAGGGCAGGGACACACAGACAGGGCAGGGACACACAGACAGGGCAGGACACAGACAGGGCAGGGACAGACAGACAGGGCAGGACACACAGACAGGGCAGGACACACAGACAGGGCAGGGACACCCAGACAGGGCAGGGACACACAGACAGGGCAGGGACACCCAGACAGGGCAGGGATACACAGACAGGGACAAGGACAAACACAGAGACAGGGACACACACAGAGACAGGCCAAGGACACATAAACATCAAAGGCAGGACACACAGAGACAGGTCCAGGACACACACAGAGACAGACACACAGAGAGACAGGAACATACACAGAGACAACAATCCCAGGACATACACACACAGAGGGTAGGGACACACAGAGACAGGGACACACACAGAGATGGACACACAGAGAGGGGCACACAGAGAGGGCAGGGACACACAGAGAGGGCAGGGACATACACAGAGACAGGGACACACAGAGACAGGGCAGGGACACGCATTGATAGAATGTCCTCTAGTCTAGCTGGCTGTGAGGACATTTGCAGTGGGGACTAATATGAGGACTTGGCTGTTACAGGGTAGAACCATCCAGACCAAGAAGAGCCAAGGACACAGAAGTCAGGCAGGAGATTTTAGATAAAATGAGGATTAGAACCCAGGCCAGAGAAAAGAGAACAGAAACGGTGCTCTGAGCCACACGAACTGGGTCTCTGGGATTCCCAGGGAGCAGAAACCAAAGTTACTGCTGTGTAACTGTATAGTCAAACCATGGGTCACCCTCCAAGAACCTTCTGCCTGTCCTCCTGCCCCTCCTCACCGATTTCTGCATTAAAGGAGCCTCTACGCACAGCCCAGGGCTTCTCATCACCCTCCATAGCATGACCCGAGACTCAGGGCAGGGCTGACGCCTGTGGCCCTCACCCTTCTAGGGGCACATCTGCCCGTGACTACATAACTGTCAGCATCACCCTCTTCTCTTGGATGTGGCATAGTGGTCAGTCCTTCATTCTAGGACCATAATCCAGTGAACCTTGACCTTTCTATGCAGGTTCGGCAGGAGGCTTAGCCAAGCCATTTTTTGATGCCGATTCCTGTTATTAACACTTAAGACCTTTCTTTGATTACTATCCTTCCCCTCCCCAGTAGCACCCCCACTGCCATTACCATAAACCTCAGGTACCCACAACTGCCAAGGAAGGAGAGCCAGTGCCCTTGAGGACTTTGCATTCTGGTGGGGAACAGGATGGGTAACAATGACAGTGCAAGGCTGCAGTGGTGTCATCAAGGGGGGCTGGGTCTTCAAGAAAATAAACACGAAGGGGAGCACAGCTCCTCACGTTTCCAGCTGTGCGCACGTCTGAGTTAATCAGGGAATGAAGGTATTTTGAGTTGAAAGAGGGTAGAAATCCCTTCCACGGTATCACAGAATTAATTTCTTTAAATACAAATTCAAAGCAAGCGCTCCAAGGACTTGTAACCATTGAATAAAAATACACGTGTCCACGTGTGTGTGTGCGTGTGTGTGTGTGTGTGTGTGTGCATCCTCCCAGAAAGCTAAGCAAAATTCACACGGAAGGCACGAAAACATACAGTCTAGTAGTAGAATTAAAAGAATTAAATTAAGAATTTACACTGCAGGAAACATACAGTCCAGTAGGAGAATTTAAATCTCATAGAAAGATGAAGCGCTTACGCAAGTTGGGCAATAGCCTTATCCAAGTGGAGCCTCATTTTTTCTTGACAACACAGAATGGCGTCAACTTCCTATTCAATTGAAGAAAAAGCACGTTAATGTCTTTATTACTGAGCATAACCTCTAAAGTCTGCAATGGAACAAAACGTCAATGAAGAAAAATTTCATTCCTTAAAAACTAAATTTAGACAAGAAAACAATTTTACGTCCACTTATCTATCTATATGTTCCATGATATTACAATTTAAATATTAGTCTGAGATGGATCTTTTACATGGCTGCAGGAAAATTATATTGTGGAACAAGTTTAGGCATGGTTAGGATTTTTCTTGCTTTTTGTCTTTTTCCTTAATTAAAACAGTAAAAAAAAAAAAAAAAAAAGGACCAAAATTATGGTAAGCCGTCAAATTTAAATGCATAGGCAGTACTTGTGGCTCAAGGAGTAGGGCCCCAGCCCCATAAACTGGGGGGTGGTGGGTTCAAACCCGGCCCTGGCCAAAAACTGCAAAAACAAAAAATTTAAATGCACAATTCTTTGATAATAGCCATTCTTCTAAGACAAAGTCTTTATAAATGAGGGAGGCAAAGGGAAACCAAAAGGAGCTTGTGTGTAGGCTGACTTCCTCCATGGGAAGTCAGGCCTCCTGTCCTGTTTGTGCAGTGCAGCCTAGAGCCCGTCCATGTGGATGGTTCTCTGCCCTGGACCACAGTGCAGACACTGGGCAGCCAGTCCTCTGCCCTGGACCACGGTACAGACACACGTGCAGCCAGTCCTCTGCCCTGGACCACAGTACAGACACCCATGCAGCCAGTCCTCTGCCCTGGACCACGGTGCAGACACCCGTGCAGCCGGTCCTCTGCCATGGACCACAGTAAAGACACCCGTGCAGCCGGTCCTCTGCCCAGGACCACAGTGCAGACACCCGTGCAGCCGGTCCTCTGCCCTGGACCATGGTGCAGACACCCGTGCAGCAAGTCCTCTGCCCTGGACCACGGTGCAGACACCCGTGCAGCAAGTCCTCTGCCCTGCACCACAGTACAGACACCCATGCAGCCAGTCCTCTGCCCTGGACCACGGTGCAGGCACCCGTGCACCCAGTCCTCCACCCTGGACCACGGTGCAGACACCCATGCAGCCAGTCCTCTGCCATGGACCACAGTGCAGACACCCGTGCAGCCAGTCCTCTGCCCTGGACCACGGTGCAGATGCCCGTACACCCAGTCCTCTGCCCTGCACCACAGAGGCAGCTTTTTGATGCTGCTGGGTGTGTGCACTGCTACATAGAATTTCTTGTTTTGAGAGATTTTTTAAAGCAACATTTATTGCCCTCTGAAATTCCTATTCCCATTAGAAAGGTTAGAAACTCAAAATAGCACCAAGAAGATATTTTTAAAGTGCACGTAGTCACCGTTATCATTTTTTTAAGCGAAAGTGGCCATGCTATGCTTACTGCTTCTCACACCTGAACATTTTCCCATGACGTTAAACAATACTGTCAGGAATCCCCACAGTCAATACTGAGGCACCACCACAGGGTGCAGGCCATCCCGAGGATTGACAAGTACAATCAATCTGCCCTTCAGAAAGTCATACGGGTTCCCAAGGGTGAGCGGCTTGCACTTCCTCATCTTGCCTGACAAGTGGTTGCTATCACATCTCAGTCTTTACTGAGGGGATAACTAACAGTAAACCTGCTTAAATTTGCAGCTGATATAAGGACCACGTATCTGTCCATTGTTTGATGTTTTTCATACGTGAACTCCCAGTTCTTGGGCTTGCCCATTTTTCCTGTTGTTTATTTTTTCTTATTAATGTGTAAGAGCTCTCAACATATTTAAAATTTAATCTTCCTATCATATGTGTTACTGTCCCTTTTTTTCGCCAATCTGGCCCTTATCTTTATATTTCATGCATGGTGGTTTTGACATAGATATTTCTGATTTCTATGATAGCAAGTCTGTCCCCTTTAGGTCTCTGCCTTTGTCATTTGGGTTACAAAGGGCTCCTTCACTCAATGGTAGTTATTTCTCATTGATGTAATCTGTTACTTTTTAATTGTTTAGGCTTTTGATAATCTGAATTAAGAAAGTAAGTGAAAAACTAAATCAAAGTTTTCCCACCTTTGCAAGTTGACAAGATTTTGCACACATCAGTCTTAGCTTTTTGTATTCAATTTTCATCTTTGTCAATGACTTGGGGGGTATTTTGACGAGATGCGAACAGAAGATGGAGGGGGTTCTGCTCAAAAAACACCATTTAAAATCCCCAGTCCTATCAACGTTTATATACTACATGTGCCCAAAGCACAGAATGGAAATTCTTAGGACATTTGGTGGGAGGAAATGTATTTAATGAAATTCTTGCTACAAAAAAATCCTACAACAATTATTTTCATCTGTGAATTTAAATAATGTTATATGATGAATGTCCAGTGGTTGGGGGCAGAATGTTTCTTGGGAAGACAAAGAACCAAAGGCCTCTGGAACTGTCCCCGCTGCCACCCTATCTACCAGCCTGTACTCAGACGTGGAGGTGGCCTTGACACACCACAGTGGAAGCAGACACAGGCCAAGCATTTCCTCACCTGCCTGAGAGAAGCAGGTGTACAAGGAGGTGGTGGACACACACAGAAGGCAGAGAGCCTGATCAGATCAGCTGCAGCTCCACCCCAGGAAGCCAAGGGGAGGGGGAGGGCACCTGACAGCAGAACGCCCAGGAGCGTGGAAAGTGGCTCCAACACTTTTGGATCCTGAGCTTGGGGAGGAATGACAGGCCCCACCAATTACATGGTCACAGTGACCTCTCTGAGATTCCCAGAGTCTCAGCAGCCAAAGTGATCAAAACGTGGTCTTACCTGTAACAAGCATCGACCTTCAAGTGACTTTTACCTTTCTCTACTCTATTTTTATACTTTTTAAATTTCCAATGAAAATGTTACTTGTATAACTAATAAAAATGTATCTTTCCTAAATGCAATCAACATCTGATATGATAACTCCTTACTTCTAAGTGACTTTATATAACATCATTTTTTAATTTCTACATATTAAAAACATACTTATAACTATGCATCTTGTTACTGAAGCATTTCTCATATTTACCGTCAGCAGTTCTTTTTCAACTTCATCATGAACTAAATCGATTCCCATTCTCTTCTCTCTATGAAATAGACATTCTCGGGCGACCTACAGACACAGAATAATAGAAAGCTCTAATATGAACTGGCTGTAATCCATGACTAGCAATTCTAACAACTGGTCTTAAAAATAATGAGTAGATATTGCCAACTCTTCAAACCATCTGGCAGTCACTGTCGCTGAAACAGACCGTGACAACTAAGTAGATCTCTCCTGCTAGTGAAAGGTAGAGAGTCAGTGTTTCAAAAGAGTTTGAGAATGTCTAATTTAGAAAGGTAACAGAGGGCGGCACCTGTGGCTCAAAGGAGTAGGGTGCCAGCCCCATATACCAGAGGTGGTGGATTTAAACCAGGCCCTGGACAGAAAAAAAAAGGGAGCAGGGTGACGCCTGTAGCTCAGAGGAGAAACGCACGGGCCTTATATGCTGGAGGTGGCGGGTTCAAACCCAACCCTGGCCAAAAAAAAAAAAAGGAGCAGAGCAGAGGGCATCTGCTTGATCCCCGCAAATTAGCATCTGAGAACATTACTCCGGCATTAGTGTCTTCAAGAGAAATAGCTCAAAAATGTGAAACAGTCTTCTAAATATTCTATACTGAGAAGAGTGAGGAAGAAAGGAATGATTATCTTTCTTTGAAGATATTTGTCAAAATATTTGTGCAGCCAGAAATCCAAGTGATTATTTTTAGAACACCATTTATTTTTTCCCAATTATGAAAATAATGTCTGTATTTACTAAAGTGAAAAAAATATAGAAAAGCAGAAAAGATAATCTAGCTATTCTATTACTGATTTGTTCTTTGCTTATTTTACAGAATGAAGGTTACAGTGTCCTTACAGTTTTATATTATGCTTTTTAGGACTGACATTAAATATTCTTTGAAACCAAGTATGTTAATGACTCCCATGGAAAACAGCTTAGATTGCTACTAGTAAATTATGTATGAAAGAACACTATGTACTGGTTAAAATGCTTTTTTCAAAGGCTATTTCATGACATAGGACTACTACAGAATGTTAAATTTTTTAAAAGCATATAATGTCATTGAAGAAAATCTTTGAATCTCCAATTTTCTAAAAGTATAATTTACATTTACTAGAAGAATTAAAGGGTCGATGGGAGCTCTGATTACTTTAATATATATTACTATACTGCTTCCCCAAGAAATTTCCACTAATGCACAGTCCCACTAGTAATAGATGAAAGTGCCCATTTTCTTATTTTTTGCCAGCCCTGGACATTTGAAGTTTTCATTATTGCAAGTTTGATGGGCCAAAGACGGTTAATTTGTATTTTATTATTAAGCTTCCACACTTTGCCCTTAACATTCATTCACCAAATGTATTTTCTCTTTTGAGGTTTATCTGTTCGTGTGACTAACGCTAATTTTAATCAGGACCTTTTGATACTATATTGACAGTAAATGTCAAACACAAAAAAAAATCTGGACAAAAAACTACAGGAAAACATTTAAATTACAACCATCTCCCTGAAAGCAGTCGTCCCTGAGAGGGTTACCAAGAGAAGAAACCGGGTCTCCTCGGAGAATTAAGTAAGAGGGTCAGAGGCTGTCATTTTAAGGACAATTTCTATCTTGGAAGGCAGTGGGGTGGGGATGGGATGGGCTGTAGAAGAAACAAATAATCCCCAGAAGGAGCTGAGGCTCAGGGAGGCATGGGGCCTTCTGATGCTGAAACACAACTCATGACAAACTGACTCAAAAAGACATCACTGGCTTCCGTCAACTCTTCTGGGGACTTCTGGGGACCGGTGGGTGTGCGTGCTTGTGCTTCTTAGTGGGGAGGAGTTAGGAACAGGAAGTGACAGTCACAGGGACCACCATCAAAATCCATGATAACACGGCGACGGGCCTGACCTCAGTCTAACCAAACACATCCATCTCCCAAGAGTCTCACGGCATCATTTCACTGCGCCCCAAGAAGGAATCATGACATACACACAGGAGGCATCCCAAAGCACAGACTAAAAGAATACAGGTTTTTTTTCTTAAATACTGTTTACTTTAATCTAGGGTAACGGTTCTCAACCTGTGGGTCATGACCCACAGGAACTGTATTAAAGGGTCGCAGCATTAGTGAAGGTTGAGAACCACTGATCTAGGGGAAGTGGTGACTAAGCAGCCTATTTAAGGGATAAGAAGATGGCATTTTCACTTTAAAACATGTGCATCTTAATGGCATCTCTGTAATTAGCCATCTTTGCTGTGCATTCAGAATTTTTTCTTAAAGTGGTTATTCAGGATACTTTGAAAATTGGCAGTGGTGTGACCATTACTGAAACAAGTTTCTGGTTTATAAACAGGGGCTTGGTTCCTTCCGATGAAGTGAAACATGATTCAATACATAAATAACCTCTGACATTCACTAGTGGGGCACCATTATAACAGTACAGCCTTCGATCAGAAACCTTACTTGTATGTACCTGAAGAGGGGCTTCTGTCTCCATCAGAGCCCTTTCTAGCCGTTTCTTAACATCAGTAAGTGCGTTCGTCTCCCCAATCATTTCATCCAACTCATGAATGAGCTCAGACTTCCAGAACCCTATGTCACTGACACGTTCTCCCAGATTGTGGGTGGTGTTCGCCTGGGTCTTTCTTATTTGTTGATATTTGTCTTGAATCAGGCAAGACGTATCCACTCTTAGTCTCTCTGAATTGTGCCGGGAAGTGTTAGACTCTTGGTAGTTGGTTAGATTGGACCGGTACCAATCTTCAGGGGTGTACCTTGTGAAGAGAGTGGTTCTGTTGGAAACAAAGGGAGCCATGGTGCTCTCGGACACCCTCTGCGATCTGGTGCAGTACGGGGCCAAGCCCGGCGAGTTAGAGGCTACTCGGTAGTATGTGCTCGGTCTCCAAGGAAGGCTCAAGGAGTGGGTAAAGTTGGAATGGGGGAAGCGGTTCCTGTAGCTGGACGTCAGGGTGCTGATGGAGGGCAGGATGTTGGTGGGGGTTGACCTCGGGTGGGCATAAGTTGCCATTAAAGTGGAGCCTAAAGACTCCATGATACTTAGACACTATTCGCAAATCTCTCCTGTGTAAAAGGAAAAAAAGTGAAAAAGGACAGTCACATAAATTAATCTCTGGTGAAATTAAAAAAAAAAAAGCCACATCTGACTTAGTACCAGTTGCAGGGCTCCCCAAAAACTCAGCTGTGTGTTCTAATTTACATGTTACGCACAGTGACCAGTGACAATGTGCTTCAAAAACGTTCTTTCCATCTGTGTCTCTGGATTGTGTTGAGATCACATTATTATTTTTGATTGCCCATTTGAAGTTCTGAACGCTTTAGAAAACAGGACTGGAAGAAATTTATAGCTATAGAAAACATTTTAAAAAATGAAAAGACTCTCTTCCACATGGAGCTACATGAAAGTAGCACCATTGTGTTGTAACAAATTCAAACTCTGAGCCTGAACTATGCGTTTTATACAAATAGGGATTCAAATCTTGGCCCTAGTACTTACTAGCTTTGTGACACTGGGCAAATTACTTAACCTCTTGATGCCTCCATTTCTTCATCTATAAATAATAGGGATCATAATAGTGATGCCACCGAGTCACCCTAAATAAACACAGGCTCACAGGCGAGGTAACAGTGGTGTGGCTGGTATGCAAACCCAGCTCAAGGCACATCCCAGGTCTCCTTTCCTGGCAACCTGCTACCTCTAAGCACCTCCGGGATAAAAATTTTAGGGCAGCAACAGGGTTATAGGATGAAGATGATGCTAAGTTTTGGAAGGCTTAGCACAGTGTTGGAAGCTCTCAATATGTTAGCCTTTTACATTATTAACACAGAGGAACATGCAAAGTAAAAACTAAGTATCTGTTCTGCCCTGCAAGGGAATCTTCAGCTGTAGCCACTGTGAATAGTTAATTAAAGGTTGTACCTTTCCAGATTTTTCCTATTCATATACCAACACATATATTCTTTATACACTATAGGCATCTACCTATACACCATTTAAACACATACACAGAGCTTTTTACTACCAAAATGGAATTATCTTAATCATTGTACATATGGTACTAGATCATGCTTTTTTTTAACTTAAATATGTCTTTTAGACCTCTCCTCCTGTTAGAACATACATGCCCACTTCATTCTTTTTTTTTTTTTTACCAATTCCATTGCCTGAAACTTTTGGTAATTATTATTCCAGAAAACCAAGGATGACACAAACTATGACATATCTTTCACCACTTAAATAGCATTCTGTTTGGGGGGTTATGGCTTTGGCCTTGTTTACTGAAAAATAAAAATAAAAATAGATCCTATTTTATGCTATACACTGCACAGAAAAAAAAAATTTTTAATGATTATTTAAATAGGACTTTGGTACCCAAACCTCAAATTATCTGCTTGTATAACTGTGCTCAAGTGAAAAATTCACTCCGACCACAAGCTAAAGTAGTTGCCTGTGGCCCTGTGCACTGATAGGACCCTAGCTATCTGCCTGTTTCCCAAATTCTTCCTTCCTACAGCCCCTAAATACTTAACACAGGCCACTCTTAACGAGTGATTGTGAAAATGAAAACCTTAAGATGCTACTTGCAATTCTTCAGTTTGAAACTTAAACTATTTCAAAAAGCAAATTCAAAGTAACTTGAACCTTTGTGTACTTATGGTCACCTTTAGTTCCAACCCCTTCCCCATGTCAGATCTATAAATAATCTAGTTTTCTTCTAGCAAGAAGCTTCAAGAAAGGACAGACCACTCCTACGTGGTTTTGCTTAATTCTTAACATTAAGAGATCCACATACCTCACTTGGTTCTTCGACCACAGAATTCAAGTGGAGAATACCAAGTGAGTCTTCCCAACACCTGCTGTGTTGGCGTCTTGAAACATTTTAACCTATGTTTGCCAAATATTGAACTATGAGTCATCTGCTCCGAGGGGTGATATGTGAAGATGCAGAGAGGCTCATAAGCCACATGACACATGCGGACTGAGAAAACACAATAGTTTATAAAAACACCTAGTGATTTGTTTTTTCATTAAGGGTGGAATATAGCTTAGAATCTGGAATCTGAAGCATCAAGCTCAGTTGTTTAAACGGAGTGAAGGAGAGCTCCTCGTGAAGCAGTAAGTTTCATACGGAGAGACAATATTTTACAGCCACAACTAAAGTTTTAGCTGCAGCCAACTATCGTGTAAGTCATTTGGGAAGACACCACATGGGGACATTGCACCAAAGTATTCCACTGTCATGTGCTTTTGGTCATTATTGGTCAAAAAACTAAAGTTTCATAGCTTAAGAAATACTTAAAAACTCAAAATATATTTCTGCTTTCAATCATGATAAACTAACAATAAAAGCATTATCTGCAAATTTTACATCTAAAGTAGTATTAGCCTCTTACATAGTACATCTAAAGATCTGGACAAAATATCCATACAAAAGAGTGTTTTCAGATGCTGGATGCTGAGAGAAGAGAAACAGAGGAGGTGAGCTCTCTGACTGTCCTGGCATTGTGTGTAGAGGCCATTTCCAGACCAAGGGAGAAACAGATGAAAACCAAACAGGGCCTGGCAGCCTTTGTGAGTTGAGAAAGTGATCAGAATTTGAGGAGGCTGCAACAGCTAGAAGTTGTGGAAAAGGACTCTGGAATAGAGTGAGCTATGCAGAAGCAGAGGTCCAGAAGTCTCTGTAGGGATCTACGTGGGTCTTTGCTGAGAAGCAGGCTGCACACTTCAAGGGACATGCCACAGATCTTGGCAAAAAGCTACAGCAGAGTTGTTAGCTGATTTCTAGAACTCACAGAGGACGGAGACACATTGTGAATTCAGACTAACCAGGTTAGAGCATATCATGGGTAGTCACCTGGACCATTCAAGGGAGACCTCAGAGAAGTCACACAGCAGAGGGAGGCTCAGCTATCCCCGGGGTAAAGGCAATCAAGACTCACTCCAGAAAAGCTCAAAAACAGACCTCAGAGAGATCAGACTAGTTCACAAATAACTTGTGTATTTGCTGGACAAACACCACAGTGTCCAGCATTCAGTCAGAAACTACCACACACACCAAGGAACCAGAAAATGTTACCCAAAAAGAAAAATCAGTCCATGGAAACAGGCCTAGAAATGGCAGAGACGATGGAACTAGTAAACCATGTATAGGATGAAGAGAGAAAAGCAAGATTAAAAAAGAACTAGTGGAACTTCAGAGACAAAGCATATGATATATACTTGCACAAGTTCACCAGTAGGGATTAACAGCAAACTAGAAATTGGAAACATAAAGATTAGTGAGCTCAAATCTAACCAAATTGAAACACAGAGATGTTCTTTAACTAAAAAATATTAAAATGAAAGGCATCTTAGCAGCCTATGGTACAACAGCAAATGGTCTAACATCACGTATTTGCTGTGTCATAAAGAGAAGGGAGAGGAACAAAAATATTTGAAGAAATAATGGATATTTTCCCAATTTGATGAACACACCCCACTGCCGTCACCACTGCAAAATGATCCAATTTCAGAAACCAGTGATAAAGAGAAAACCTTAAAAAACAGAGGGAAAAAGACACACTAAGTATACGGGAACAAAGATAAAAATTAGTACTGAATAATTGTCAGAAACTAACCAACCCAGAACACAACCAGACAATATTGTTAAAGGGCTGGAAGAAAGCGTAAGCCTAGAATTCTGTATTTAGTGGTAAAATCCTTCAAAATAAAGAATAAGTAAAATCTTTTCATAAACACACAAACCAGAAGAATTCATCAGCAGCAATACAAGAATTTCTAAAGGAAATTCTTCAGGCAAAAGGAAATTATAACAGATGGAAACTTGGATCTACACAGAGAAATGAAGAATGTTAGAAACGGTAAACATGTGTGCTAATGTGAAAGAAAAAAGAAACTTTTCTGACTTTCAAAAGTCTTTAAAAGATGATTAGTCAAAGTAAAAATTATAAAATATTGTGGAGTTTATAAAATAGAAGTAAAGTATATGGTACCAATCACACAAATGATGGAAGGGCTTAGATGGAAATACACTGTCATCAGAGTCTTAAATAAAATAATGTTGTTTAAACACGTACTGTGATAAGTTAAAAATGCATGTTGCAAACTTTTAGAGTAGCAATTCCAAAAATGTAAACTAAGGACCTACAGGCAGGTGTACGACCTTTTCAGGAGTGAAAGGGCCAAAATTATTTTCATAGTAAGAACTCAGATGCTATTTCCCTTTTTAACCCTCTTTCTCCCACAAATGTAAAATGGAGTTTTCCTGAGGGGGGACAAAATAGGTTTTATCACAACAAGTTGAATGAGGAAGATAGGAGAAACTAACAAACAAGTTAGAAATTAAAGAACTTTTCCAAAAATGTAAAACAATACAACTCTTCTTACAAAAGTGTTTTTGTTCTAGAAATAGTTTTTAATAAAAATGTTACTTATGCTAGTATAAATGGGTTTCTATAGTTATTTTTAATAAATAATTCATATTTTTAATGTCTAAATTTTAACTTCTAATATAATAAATATTAATGGGTACAATCTACATAAATGAAAGCTTTTTGCAGTCCTCAATATTTTATAACAGTGTAAGGGTGCCCCAAGACCAAAACGTTTTGAACTGCTGATCTAGAGCAATCTCTAAGAATAAGACAAAGAAAAAAAACAAAGAGCAAAATGATGCATATAAACCCAACTATGTTGATAATCACATTTACAATAAATGGCCTAAGCAATCCAACTAAAAGGCACAGACTATTGGAATAATTTTTAAATAGCATAACTGAACTGTAAGCTTTTTTGAAAAAAAAAATCTCATCTTAAAGAAAAAACATAGATAAGTTAAAAATTAAACTATGGCGAAAGATATATCATGTAAACACTCATCAAAAGAACACCTTTGTGGTGATATTAATATCAAACCAGTAGACTTCAGATCAAGAAATAATATCATAGATAAAGAGCAAAGTAATCAGAGAAACATCACTGTAAATGTTTTTGTAATTATTGACTTAAACACCTAAAGCAAAAACTGAGAGAACTAAAATGAGAAATAGACAATTCCACATTGTAGTTGGATGTTGCAACAGCCTGTCAGTAATTCACAGAACAAGTAAACAGAAAAGTGGTTACTACACAGAATATTTGAAGAACATTACAGCTAACCGGACCTAATTTCCACCTGTAGTACAGTCCACCCCAAGCAGCAGATTACACACTTCCCTCAACTGCACAGAAAGCGTTAACCAACGTAGACCATGTTATGAACCACAAAACCCACCTCAATAAGCTTACAATATCAAAATCATACAATGCATGTTCCCTGACCATATCAAAACTAATTAGAAATCAGTATTAGAAAGTTATTTGGAAAATCCCAAGTAGTAGAAAAACACATTTCTGACTAACTCATGAGTCAATGAGGAAACCACAGGAGAAATTAGAAAACAGCATTTTGCCCTAAATGAGGATAAAAAACAAAGCATATCAAAACTGTGAGATGCAGATAAGACAGTGATTGGAGGGAAGTTTGAATGGCTTATATTAAAAAATAACGAGGTAAAATCAGTACTTCAAAGGAAACCCAAAGCAGACGGCAGAAAATAATAAAGAAGGGGAAATCAATGAAATAGAAAATAGACAACTAGGAAAGACAATGAAATCCCTTCAGTAAAATTGCTAGAGTCATCAAATAAAAAGATAAAAGGTGTATTACTAATATCAAGAAATAAAGTATGCAAAAAATTGCATATTACCTGCAAACACTGCCATAGTATCAACAACTTTATGCTGACAAATTTGACAACACAGATGAAATAGAGAAAATTTTGGAATGATAGAAACAACAAAGCTGGCTTAAGGAGAGATAGATAACCCAGGTAGCCCTCTTACAATCAAAGAAATTAAATCTGTAGTTTAAAATCTTTCCTCAAAGGAAACTTCTGGCCTGGATGGGTTCAATGGTGAATTCTACCAAGCTTTTAAGAAAGAGATAATACCTCAGGTTTTAAAAAGCCTCCCGCTTCCTGGAGTGATGTGTCTTTCACAATGTTAAATTATTCTTTGTATTCTAAGTTGGTTACTTCCCAAGAGGGTATGTGCAGCACATACTAAGACCATTAACTGATGCTATCAATATCTCATATTTGCAAAAAAATAACCTGAAAGTATTCTTTTGAAAAACACCTGAAAATAACTACGGAAAATCTATCCCCCAAATCATGGAATTGTTTCTTCTTATACTTTCAGTCGTAAGGCGAGGGTTTGAATGTCCCTTCCAAAAAGCATGTTGAAATCTAATTGCCATTGTGACTGCATTAAGGAGGTGAGAGCTTTACAAGGTGACTCGGTCTGAGGGCTCTACTCTTGTGGACAGATTAATGCCATTATCACAGGAGTCGGCTCCTGATAAACCAGTTCAATGCTCGTTTTTTGTGTCTCTTGCTCACTTGCCCTTCCTCCATGTTAAGACGTGAGAGGGCCCTGGCCAGATTGGCCCCTCTATGCTGGACTTCCCAGCCTCTGGAACTGTGAACCAAACAAACCTCCCTTCCTTATTCATACCCAGTGTGTGATACTCTGTTACAGCAGAAAATGACTAAGGCACATGACCAAAAAGCATTTTAAGAAGTGAGACAAGGGCTACAAAGTCAAATACAGTGTTTGGCTAGTTTCAATTTAGTGTGTGGTTGATAGTTGTTTACATACAAAAAAAATGCTTTCAGAGTCTCTATAAAGACCAACATGCTAAATATAGAATCAATCTCACAGAGATTTTAAGAATTGGAAAGCTCCATTAACAATCTAAAAGGTAGCCTCAAATTAGAGAAACATAGTTTATTAGAATATTTAGGTAAGACTTTAAAATAATAAATATTTTAAAGTACAAAGCCCAATAGATCTTCCACCCCCAATCCCTGGGCTGCTGGGTTGGTGGCCTGTTAAGAACCAGGCGACAGGGCAGGAGGTGAGCCACAGGGCACTAAGCGAAGCCTCCTCTATCACTGCCTCTTGTTGCCTCCAGATGGGAACTGTCTAGTTGCAGGGAAAGACGCTCAGGGCTCCCACTGACTCTGCATTATGGTAAGCTGTATAATTATTTCATTATATTTGACAATGTAATGATAATAGAAATAAAGTATATACTTGTATCATCCTTAAACTATCCCCTTTGCCTTTTTTTTTTTTTTTGCCCCTGGGGAAAATTGTCTTCCATGAAACCTTTTTGGTCCCCTAACTCAAAAAGTTTGGGGACCACCGCATAGATCATTTGCTACAGAAGACACAAGTAAGGAGAGTTTACATGATTTGCTCCACACCCTGTCAAGGATCAGGGGCAAGCACAGGCCTGAATGGCTCTTCTACAAGCCCCTTTGGTTCCTTTGGTCATAGACACTTAATTACAGTTGCAAATTGGAGCAGAAATAAAACACTGCGGCCAATACACTAATACATTTCAAAATTTGAACAGATTACATCATATTTCAATGTTTAGTTTTTTCTTTATGCATATATTAAATAAGAATGCAGGAAAAGTTATCTGTCTAACTTTTAAAAAAGTTTAGTAAGGATCTCTAAATTCATTGATGTATAAATTACGATACATTGGAGAGCTATTCATGGTAGTATCTAGTAAAATTAAAACAACACATAGCCCTGTAACTCAGCAATTCAGTTCCTTGACATATATCTAGAAAAATTTAAATATGTACAGGAATACCTTTCTAATTCTTTTTTTTTTTTGAGACAGAGTTGAACTCTGTTATCCCAACTATGCAGTGGCATCATCATAGCTCACAGCAACCTCAAACTCATGGGCTCAAGTGATCCTCCTGCCTCAGCCTCCCAGAGTGCTAGAATTACAGGCCTGAGCTACTACCCCAGCCCCATTTGAATATTTTTAAAGGAAGCAAGCTAAAAGTACATTAATGGAAAGATGCATACATAATTTGTGGCAAATTCATGCAAGAATTACCTTACAGTTACAATGAATGACCTAGACCATATACAGCATAATACCATTATAGAAATAAAACTACATCCAGGATTTTGGATAAATAAACAAGAAATAAAAGTATAAAAATATGCAAAGTATAAGTAAACACTAAAATCTAGTAGGTTAGTACCCATAGAGAAGGAATGAGGGAAATGGGGTTCCAATTGTGCTTGTAACAGTTTTTTAGTGCGTTGTTTTGTTTTGTTTAAGATAGGACTGGGTACGGGAATCCTTGTTCATTCTTATTGTGTGAGGTATTTCATTTAAAAAGGAGAATATTCTTCAGATACTTTAAAACACTGCCTATAAAACTATTTTCTTGCTTTTTTCACAAGGACTAAATGAATTATTTGATCCATTTCCAAAATGTTTATTTCTCTAAACACCAGATGCATCCAGGAGAAAACATAAAGGGGCTGGATCTAAACTGGGGAAAAAAACGCAGGTGAGAGCCTTGCAACTAGAGCCAAACAGAAACGGCCTCAGGCACCGAGAAAACACTAACTTGATCTGAATTTCAGTAACTCTGCGTGGTCAGACGACTGTACTGTATCCCCTCGGCTGCGGATTGGAAGACCTGGCTAATGAAGCCGAAGGAACAAGAAATGGTGTTTGGGGCGCCCAGCACCACAGTGGAAAGGTGCAGCACCGCTCACAGGTGTAAGAAAATAAACGAGTTCGGGTCCGGGTTTGGACCCCCTTTTCTGGTTCTGCATTTAGAAATGACTTCTCAATCCCTAAAAGGTATCAGAAAGGTAAACTACGAGAGAATAGGGGCTGAGTAGAAGATGGGTTTGTTTGGGTTTTATTTGAGACGGGAGGGCGAGGGAGAGAAGAGAACATGGGATCATGAATTCCAGAGTCTCCGGCGACTTCCCCCCATCCGCAACCCAGACTTCGGGGCCCTGACCGGTGAGTGGGGGTCCTGTGGGAGTGGTCCCAGAGGCAGGCAGGCGTCCAGAGACCACTTACCTGTCAGCAGATGCCTGGCCAGGGGCGGGGAAGGGGCGGTGGAAGGAAGGGTCGCAGCCCTGCCTCCCACAACCCGCTGAGGCTTGGACCCCCTCGAGTCCCGCCCCAACCCGCCTCGCCCACCTGTGACGTCAGCGCCCGCGGACCACTCAGTGACCGCCCTGTCCGGCTCGCCGGGAGCCGATTGGCTGGTCGGAGGCGAGGCGGGAGGCGGAAGCTGCCCAGCGAGAGGGAAGCCCGGCGGGCGGCGGTTGCCATGGACGCTCTCACGCTTAGTAACCGCGGGTCCCAGGAGGTCTGTGGCGGTGAAAGGCGTGAAGAGCAACACACTCCGGAGGCCGCAAGTTTTCTCCGCTTCCCTGTGGTACCATACTCGGGACTCTTCCAGCTGCGGAGAACTTGGCCGCCCTAAGACGCACAAGGCTGTCTGGGACATGAACACCTGTCCCAGAATGTTGCAAGGCCCCCAACTCATGCCGTCCTCTCTCCAGCAAAGTTTTTCCCATGAAGGGATCTTCCCCTCCTTTCTCACTTGCAGGGAAAAGTTTGTTTCTCTCTCTCTCTCTCTCTCTCTCTCTCTCTCTCTCTCTCTCTCTCTCTCTCTCTCTCTCTCGTCTCTCTCCTCTCTCTAGCAAATATTTCTGTAAACAGTAGCCCTTACTATTTCATACAGGCACTGGGCCTTGGGTTTTACATAAATTCTTGTTCATCCAAGCAACCTCCTTCCAACTCGGTAATAGTTTATATTTTACAGATGAGGAAACTGAAGTTTGTAGAGGTGTAGTGACTTAGACAAGGTCACCCAGTGGCAGAGCTAACACTAAATTCCAATCTGTCAAACTTCAAGGCCCTCTGCTCTTGAGGCAGCAGTCTTAACTGTGTGAGCAGCAAGAGAATTCACTGAATTACTGTGCTACCTATTAATGCAAAAGGAAAGAAAGCCCTGAGTTAATCATTTTTGTTGTTCTGGAAAACCCTATGTGACACTATGTGGGGCAGGTTGGTCAGGCTCTAAGAGACCTTAGAGAAGTGACTTCAGGTTGGGGGTTTTGCCTGTTCAGAAACTTGACTCTGGCCTCATACCACTTTAATCAGAAGCTAACTCAAGCCAACTAGAGTAGAAAAGTTAGAATGTTGCCGCATGTGTTTACACCTACCAACCGTGGCACCTCTAACAATGACAAGGCCAGAATATTTTCCCCAAGCAGGGAAATTAGTACACCAAATGTTCAGAGGCTACTCATTAGCTGAGACACAGCTCTGATACCCCATACCAGGCCACTGTAAATTCATTCCTTTTTACCCATATTCCTTATCAGCAACTCTTTCTGTATCTGAGCTCAGAAACATTTCACTCTGAGGTCTCTTTTATTATTTCTGTGTTTTGTATTCTCAGGATTTGGGGTGGGCTTTGCTGATGCCTACAAGCTGTAGACAGCACAGTAAATGCTACCATGTTGGTACTTTGAGCCAAAATGTTGGCAACCATTCTAAAATACATTGAATCGCGTGCACACTGCTTGAAGATGAGGCATAGCTTTGTGCTGTACACATCAAAATGCTCCACGTTTTTGCTTAACTAAATGTCAAATTTATTCAGTGTCTACTTTAAAAATAAGCAGACAACACTATAGCAGAATTCAGACTTTTGACTGATACATTCAGTTAGTAACTTTGTAAAACTTGTTAATATTTCGGGTTAAGTTGGTCAACTCTGGACCCCACAGAAAGAAGTGAATGATTTTTTAAAATGTAGATAACCTCCCAAAAAATCATTCCATGATTATCAAGTCTTTGCCAGAACTGAGGTTAATTCTCACCCTTCAACTTTACTTTACGATAGAGACCTCCTGCAATGCTCATTCATCTGTTTATAAAGAGAATGGAACCAACAACCTACCCTAAACTATTCAGCCCTACCTTTCTCAGCAGTTCCCTAAGTTCAGGCACGTCCTGTTGATACCGGAAAAGTAGCACCCCAGCCAGCTCAGCCGAGTAGGGCCTGGGGAGGGGACCTACCACCTTGTCTTGGTGACAACAGCCGGCAAAAAAACCGGCAGGCTGGAGCAAGCAGGGGAGCTTTCTTCCCCCAGAGGTTCCAGTAGAGCAGCGCTGGAGGACCTGCCAATCAAGGGAAAACACTGGTGCCCATCCCTGATTGGTCCATTTTATAGACCAATCACAGCTAAGCTATTACACCTATATAAGGCCCCTGAGCAGAGCTCCGGGGGCAGATCGTCGCAGACCTTCCAGGAAGATAGAGCAGAAGAACAAGACCAGAAGACCATCCAGGAAGAAAGAGCCAGAGCTGCGGGACTTCTACTGCTGATCCTGCCCTACAAAGAGGCTTTGCCCTTTGCTGATCTTGCCCTGCAAAGAGGCTTGATCCTTTGTAAGAGCTATAGCTGTAACACTTCCGCTGCTGATCCTGCCCCACAAAGAGGCTTTGCCCTTTGCTGATCTTGCCCTGCAAAGAGGCTTGGTCCTTTGTAAGAGCTATAGCTGTAACACTTCTGCTGCTGATCCTGCCCTGCAAAGAGGCTTGGTCCTTTGTAAGAGCTATAGCTGTAACACTTCCGCTGCTGATCTTGCCCTGCAAAGAGGCTTGATCCTTTGCAAGAGGTGTAGCTGTAACACTTCCGCTGCTGATCCTGCCTGCAAAGAGGCTTGGTCCTTTGTAAGAGCTGTAGCACATCTATCCTGCTCTACAAAGAGGCTTGGCTCTTTGTAAGAGTTGTAACACTTGCATCCTGCCCTGCAAGGAGGTTTGGTGCTTTGAGTTGTGAATAAAATCACTATCATTCTGTGGTCTGTCGATTCATTCA
>CAUYQV010079407.1:0-20621 GCA_963574575.1 Galagoides demidoff
TGAGACGGAGCCTCAAGCTGTCTCCCTGGGTAGACTTCCATGGCATCACAGCTCACAGCAACCTCCAACTCCTGGGCTCAAACGAGTCTCCTGCCTCAGCCTCCCAAGTAGCTGGGACCACAGGCACCCGCCACAACACCCAGCTATTTTTTGGTTGCAGCCGTCATTGTTGTTTGGCGGGCCCAGGCTGGATTCAAACCCGCCACCTTAGGTGTGTGTGGCTGGCACCTCAGCCATTTGAGCCACAGGCGCTGAGTGTCTTTCTTTCTTTCTTTCTCTCTTTCTCTCTTTCTCTCTTTCTCTCTTTCCTTCTTTCCTTCCTTCCTTCCTTCCTTCCTTCCTTCCTTCCTTCCTTCCTTCCTTCCTTCCTTCCTTCCTTCCTTCCTTCCTTCCTTCTTTCTTTCTTTCTTTCTTTCTTTCTTTCTTTCTTTCTTTCTTTCTTTCCTTCCTTCCTTCCTTCCCTTTCCTTTCTTTCATCTGTGGGACAGGGGCTTGGTGGCTCAGCTCAAGTGCAGTGACCCAATCATACCTACTGCAGCCCCAAAGTCCTGGGTTCAAATGATCATCTCAAGTAACTGGAACTACAGGCATGTACCACCAGGCTAAGTTAATTTTTTTTTAAATTTCTTCATGAATATGGGGTCTTGCTATAATGCTCAGGCTAGTCTCAAACTCCTGGTCTCAAAAACCATCCTTATACCTCTGCCTGGGATGACAGGCATGAACCACTCTTTGAGGACATGAGTGGAACAATTTCTATATGACAGACAATGTACAATGATTTGGAGGGATAGAGCATGTCTAGCACCATGTATATTCAGAGAAAAAGATTCAGTCAGGGAATTACACAGTAAGATGAATGCTCAGAGGGGATAATCCAAGGTAGTAGAACAACCTACATGAGTGAATCCCAAGGCTGTTTCAGATGTTTGTATCAGCAGAGAGAAGGATGACCACTGAAGTCCTAATAGAAGAAACAGGATCTAAATTGAAATGGAAAGAGGAAAAGGAAGATTACTTGGTGAAGAAGGAAATTTCCACATAGATAAGGCATCAAGGGTGATGGCCAGAAATTGGAAAAGGGTCTGACAAATCTGAGACTGGAACATGTATTTCATATTTCTATGGGAGTGGGGTTGGAGGGTAGAAGTCTGTAAACTGGACCACATTGAGGCCAAAGGCACTGCAAGTGGCAGGGCCCTGAAAAGCCAAGAGCAATGGGAACTTATTCAAAGACTTCAACTAATGGCCAAAATGTGGCAGCAAGACAAACACCCATTGACAGATGAGGGATAAACAGACTGTGGCATATAGATACAATGGAATAGGAGTCATTTGTCAAAAGGAAGAAAATAATAATGCATAGTAGAGCATGGATAAGCCTTGGGGACATTAAGCTAAATGAAATTAGCCAGTCATAAACATGCACATACTGCATGGTTCTCCTTACATAAGGTGTTAGAGTAGTCAAGTTCACAGAACAGGATAGTACAAAGGTGGCTGCCAAGGGCTGGAGGGAGGGAGGAATGAGGAGTTGTTTATTAAGTATAGAGTTTCAGTTATGCAAGATTAAAAAGATAATGGAAATTGGTTGTGAAACAATGGGAACATACTTAACACTACTGAACTCTATGCCTAAAATGGTACATTTTATGTTATGTGTATTTTATCATAATTTGTTTTTAGAATCAGATTTAAATAAATGACCATCATTATTCCTTCTTAATCCAGGAACAAATGAGTTGATTGAGATTCTCTGATTCACTCCAAGGGGGATACCAAGTGGATCCAGTCTGTGCCCATCTGGGAATGCTCACCCTGGCTAGAGACTGAGATTGGGTTTGTATTAGCAAGTGAAAAGGAGGGCCCACACTTGTTCAGCTCCCACTTCCCCACCCATCTCTTCCCCAAGTCTTTCTTCAGTTCCAAGCCCAAGGTCAGTTTACAATGGTTAAAGCATGTATGACCAGGACTTTTCAAAGGTTAATGTGCCTGTAATCACCTGGAGACAGTGCTGAAATGCATTGTTATTCAGGAGGTCTGGATGGGACCTGAGATTATGCATTAGGTGATGCCATTATGGCTGTTCCAGGGACTGTAATTGAGTGCAAGGGTGTATGCCAAACACTTTGCCAACCCGATACAAACCATACATAAGGTGACATAATAATGCCAGAATCTTAGAAAAACATATTTTAAGCCTGGCAAGAATTTGTAACTGAATTATATGAAAGGGACTGACAATTAAGTTCATGAACTTGCTACCATCATACAATTATGTTGGCAGCATTGTACAATTTGGGAAGGATTTACAACTTTGGTATATCAGTGTCTCACAGCTGTGTTAGTGTTGATATGTGGTGGTGTTTTCCTGAGTGACATTCATTATTATTTTTGTGAGTTTTTGTGGGCCATGGTGAGTTTGTCAGAGCTTGAATTAGAGCAATGAACAAATATTACATTTCTTCTTAAACTTGGCTACAGTGGAAGTAAAATCAGGGTTATTGTATTCCAAGTTTATGGGGATAATAACATGAAAAAAAATGGCAGTACACACGTGGGTTAAAGGTTTTTTTCTGAGAAGGAGAAACTATCAAGAATCAAGAGATCAGCGTGGCCAATAATAAGGAGAACTAATGAAAACATTGTAAAACTTTGTGGAACTGTGAATCAAAATCATTAGTGGGCCATGAGAAGCATAGCAGAACAAGTAAATGTCAATAGTGAGATAGGAAAATCTTTCTTGTTTTTAGATTATTTAAAATTTCAGATTAATATGAGGGTACAAATAATTAGGTTACAATGTTTGCATTTGTTAGGAAGGTCCTGTCATAATTGTGTCCTGCATCTAAGAGGTGTGCCATATACCCCCATATTATGCCCATAAGGTGGGAGCACACCAAGCACCTTCCCTCCTCTCCTCTCCCTTCTTCCCACAACTTGAATTAAATTGATTTTTTCTCTTGTGTGGACTTATATTAGTCCATCTACTAGCTTCATATTAGTATCGAGTACATTGGATACTTGCTTTTCCATTCTTGTGCTACGTTACTAAAATGTTTAGTAAAGTAAATATCTTGGATATTTTAACTCCATCCAAGTTAATACAATAGATGTAATGTCTCCATAATTTTTATGGTTGAATAGTATTCCATGGTATACATATACCACATTTGTTAATCCATTCATGGGTCGATGGGCATTTATATTGAAAAACAGGAAAATCTTTAACTGTAAATCTGTTGGCATGTAAAAGGTGTGGTGAAATTTCTGAGAGGGGAAGAAGGAAGATGGCGAACTAGAGGCAGCTTCTGTACACAGAGAGATACTGTATAGAAGTGGACTCAGTGAAGCTGAAGATGGGGAGATAAGCTAGGAAAGAAGATAGACAAGTGCACATCATCTCTGCTGAGGCAAGCTATGACTCCAAGAAAGAGGATCCGAGGAAACAAATTCCAAGTACAAAGCCCATCAGTAAGAGGATGAGAGACCACTCCCCCAAAGTGGGAGGCTTGCTGTGGGCTCTCTGCAAATGAGCAGGGAACAAAAGACCTCTCATTTTACTCCACAAGAGAGAATCACTAATCACTGGGAGTCCTCCAGGAAGGTTTCACTTATGAGCCTAGGCATTATCCTGCCCAGCATAAAATTGAACACATATTTCCCCAGACATTCTGAACTTCTAGTCTACCTCCCCACCTCACCTAGCAGTCTGAGTGTCTGCCCCCTGCAGAGCCCAGAGTGTTTGACAGTTTCCTGAGAGCCCTGGGCATTGTGCAGACCATTGGACAGCAACATGGAAAGAGTGACTTGAGTGGAAGCTGGGGGTTTGTAGGAAGTGAGGGACAGGAGAGAGAGAGACACCATGATGGTATGCAGCAGGCAATCTTTTCTGGCTCAGTGGCTCACTGGAAGGATCCAGGCTCCATCCCCTCAGGTTTGTGTGGGATGGAACTGCCTGTGGATTTCTACTATTGGGCTGCTGGAGACCCTTTGAATTCTCCCTGTTGAGCAATGACTGTACTGCCCAGGACAATCTGATTAGAACTTTTGACCTGGCCTGTCCACCTGGGGACACTCTGAGGCTGAATGGTGATTATTTTGTAGTGGGAAAGGACAGATTCTCCTCTTCTAGCTGTCACTGGTAGGGGGCAGGGCACCACAGTTGCTTGTATTTCTCCCCAGCTGAGATTTCATCCTAATACTGAGACTTGTTAGGCTTGGGTAGAGGCTAGCTGACTTCAAGACAGAGTCAGCTTGTGTTATTTCACCAAATAGGTCCTCAGGGTCTCTGGATGAAGCTCTGAAAGGGACCTTTGTAAGGTTATGGGGGAAAAAGCCACAATCACAAGCCCTAGATCATTTGTAAAGGGCTGGTTAACTCCACTTCCTGGGGCCCCAAATCCAATCTCACCCTACCAGTTTTAATTGCCAAATTGCAGAAAATACTCATGGGGCAAAATCAGCAGAATGGTAGTATGAATAATCAGAGTAGATTAACTCTCCCAAGGAATGACAAAGGAAACACAACAGAAGATGCCATTCATAGACAAATAGCTGAATTGTCAGAAATAGAAAATTCAGAATTTGGATGACAAATAAGATGAATAGAATGGAGAAAAAGGTGGAAATAGAAATCCAAAGAATCATTCAAAAGTTTTCTCAAGAAATTAAAGCATTCAAAGACAAAGTCACCAAGGATATGGACATAATGAGAAAAGATATAGCAGAGCTCAAGGAATTGAAAACATTATTTGAGGAACTTTGAAATACAGTAGAAATCCCTCATAGTGGAGTTGAGTTGGCAGAAGAAATGATCTCAGAAATTGAAGACAAGGGTTTTGAATGATCCCAAGCATTCAAAGAGGCAGAGAAATGAAAACAAGAACAGAACATTCCCTGAGAGAATTGTGGAATCATTTCCAAAGGTCAAACATCTGATTTATAGGAATTCCTGAAGGAGAAGAGAATGGTCTTAAAGGCACAAATGCTCTACTCCAAGATATTATGGAGGAGAATTTCCCAAGCATTTCAAGAGATACAGAAATTCAGATAGTAGATATTTTCAGAACCCCAGCAAGACTCATTACAAATAAAGCATCTCCTAGTCACATTGTAATTAACTTTGCCAAAGTTAATATGAAGGAGAAAATCCTGCAAGCAGCCAGACATAAGAGAAACATGACCTACAAAGGGAGAATTATTAGAATGATAGTAGGTCTTTCAGCCAAAACTTTTCAGGCTAGAAGAGGATGGTCATTGACCTTTGATCTTCTAAAATAAAACAACTTTCAGCACAAGATTCTGTATCCAGCTAAATTGAGTTTCATTTGTGATGTAGAAATCAAATACTTTACTGACGTACACATGTTAAGGAGATTTGCCATAACTAAACCAGCTCTCCAGGAAATACTCACACCCAGTATACTCTCTAGGAAATACTCAGTACTGGTCATTATGGAAAATGGGTCTGAGTATTTACCAACAAAGTAAACTCGTCCAGAATTTATTCAACAAAACCTAACTTCCACAATGGTGAAAGGATTAAAAATATTCACTGGACTTTTGAAAAACATGATGACCAAAACACTACCATACCTATCAATTCTCTCAATTAATGTGAATGGCTTAAATTGTCCTCTAAAGAGGCAAAGCTTGGCTGACTGGATACAAAAACTCAGGCCAGGTATCCATGAGACGCATTTCACCTCAAAAGAAAAAGAAAGACTCAGGGTAAATAGATGGACACCTATAATATAGGCAAATGGAAATCAGAGAAAGGCAAGCATGGTAATTTTATTTGCAGATACAATGGGATTTAAACCAACAAAAATAAGGAAAGATAAGAACGAGCACTACATATTTATCAAGAGAAATACTTAACATGAAGAGATTTCATTAATTAACATTTATGCACCCTACTTGATGCTTCTCAATTTGTAAAGCAAATTCTAATGGATATGAACAATTTGATATCTTCCTGCTCTATAATAGTTGGAGATTTTAACATCCCTTTTTCAGGTGTAGATAGATTCTCCAAGAAGAAACTAAACAAAGAAATAATGGACTTAAACTTGGCCCTAGAACAAATGGACTTAACAGGCATCCATAGGACATTTCATCCTAATAAAAATGAATACACAATCTTCTCATCAGCCCATGAATCATCCTCCAAAATTGATCATATCTTAGGACACATGTCTAACCTCAACAAATTCAAAAGAATAGGAATTATTCCTTGTATCTTCTCAGACCATCACAGAATAAAAGTTGAACTCAACAGCAACAGAAATCTTCATACTCAAACAAAGTCATGGAAACTAAATAACCTTAGGCTGAATGATAGTTGGGTCAAAGATGAGATTAAGAAGGAAGTCATCAAATTTTTGGAACAAAATGATAATGAAGACACAAATTATCAAAACCTGTGGGATACTGCAAAGGCAGTCCTAAGAGAGAAATTTATAGCATTGTTATTTGCAAAACAAAAGGATTTAAACCAACTAAGATAAAGAAAGACAAGAACGAATCAATAAAAACCAAAAGGGAGCCAACAACCTAATGGGTCATCTTAAGCAACTAGAAAAGGAAGAACACTCTAACCTTAAATGCAGTGGAATAAAAGAAATAACCAAAATTAGAGCAAAATTAAATGAAATTGAAAATGAAAGAATCAGTCTGAAGATCAACAAAATAAAAAGTTGGGTTTTTTTGAAAAGAATACTAAAATTGATAAACCTTTGGGTAACCTAACCAGAAACAGTAAAGTAAAACTCTAATATTGTCAATCAAAAATGATAAAGGAAAAATAACAACAGACACCTCAGAAATTAAAAAAAACCTCAATGATTACTACAAAAAACTCTATTCTCAAAAATATGAAAATCTGGAGGAAATGTACCAATACCTGAAAGCATACCAACTTCCTAGACTCAGCCAGAAAGAATTAGAAATATTGAATAGACCTATATCAAACACTGAAATAGCATCAACTATATGAAATCTCCCACAAAAGAAAAGTCCAGGACCAGATGGCTTCACATCAGAATTCTACCAAACCTTTAAAGAGGAACTAGTACCTATATTACATAACCTTTTCTAAGACACAGAAAACGTGGGAATACTGCCCAACACATTCTATGAAGCAAATATTGCCCTGATCCCTAACCCAGGAAAGGACCCAACAAAGAACGAGAACTATAGACCAATATCATTAATGAATATTGTTGCAAAAATATTCAATAAGATCATAGCAAACAGAATTGAATGACACATCAAAAAAATTATACACCATGATCAAATTGGTATTATCCCAGGGTTGCAAGGTTGGTTCAACATACATCAATCCATAAATATAATACATCACATAAATAAAATAAAATAAAATAAAAACAAAGACCATATTATTCTATCAATGGATGCAGAAAAAGCTTATGATAATATCCAGCATTCCCTCACGATCAGAACATTTAAGAAAATAGGCTTATATGGGACATTTCTTAAACTGATAGAATTCATCTATAGCAACCCCACAGCCAATATCATATTGAATGGAGTTAAACTGAACACATTTCCACTCAGATCTGGAACTAGACCAGGTTGTCCATTGCCACCACTGCTATTCAACATAGTAATGGAAGTTCTAGGCATTGCAATCAGGCAATAGAGGGGATCAAGCATATTCAAATGGGGTCAGAGGAGGTTAAACTCTCACTCTTCGCAGATGACATGATCTTATACCTGGAAAATCCCAGGACTCAACTAGAAAGCTTTTAGAAGAGATCAAGGAATATAGCAGTGTTTTAGGATAAAATATGAATACTTCCAAATCAGTAGCTTTTATATATACCAACAATAGTCAAGCTGAAGACATAGTTAAGGACTCTATTCCTTTTAAAGTAGTGTCAAAGAATATGAAATATCTTGGAATTTATCTAACAAAGGATGTGAAAGATCTCTATCGTGAGAATTATAAAACACTAAGAAATAGCTGAAGATGTTAACAAATGAAAAACATACCATGTTTGTGGCTCGGAAGAATCAACATTGCTAAAATGTTCATACTACCCAAAGCAATATACAAATTTAATGCAATCTCTATTAAAGCACCACTGTCATACTTCAAAGAACTTGAAAAAAACAGTACTTTGCTTGATGTGGATTCATAAAAAACCTCAAATAGCCAATATATTACTTGGAACTAAAAACAAATCAGGAGGCATCACGTTGCCAGACTTCAGGTTATACTACAAATCTATAGTGATCAAAAAAGCATGGTACTGGCACAATAATGGAGATGTAGATTTGTAGAACATAGTAGAGGACTTAGAAATGAACCCAAATACATATTGTCATTTGATCTTTGATAAACCCAACAAAAGCATACGTTGGGGAAAAGATTCCCTGTTTAACAAATGATGCTGGGAGAATTGGCTAGCGACCTATAGAAGACTGAAATTGGACTCTCACCTTTCACCACTAACAAAAATTGATTCTCACAGGATAAAAGATTTAAACTGAAGAAATGAAAAATTCTACAAAAGAGTGCAGAGAAAATGCTTGAAGATATTGGTCTGGGAAAATATTTTATGAGGAGGACTCCCCGGCAATTGAAGCAACACCAAAAGTATATTACTGGGATCTGATGAAGCTAAAAAGCTTCTACACAGATAAGGGAACTGCAAGTAAAGCAAACAGCCTTCAGAATGGGAGAAGATTTTTGCAGGTTATGATTCTGACAAAGGTCTGATAACTAGAATCTACAGAGAACTGAAACCAATCAATAAGAAAAGAACAAACAACCCCATTTCTTTGTGGGCAAGAGAGTTGAACAGAAACTTCTCTGAAGATGACAGGTGAATGGCCAACAAACACATGAAAAAATGCTCATCACCTTTGATCATCAGAGAAATGGAAATCAAAACCACTTTTAGATATCACCTAACTCCAATAAGATTAGCCCACATCACAAAGTCCCAAAACTTCAAGTGTTGGCAGGGGTGTGGAGAGAAGGGAACACATCTTCACTGCTGGTGAGATTGCAAACTATTACAGCCTTTTTGGAAAGAAGTATGGAGAATTCTTAGGGAACTAAAAGTTGACCTATCACTTGATCCTGCAATTCTATTACTAGGTATCTACCCAGATAAACAAAAATCATTTTACAACAAGGACATTTGCACCAGAATGTTTATGGCAGCCTAATTCATTATTGCCAAGTTGTGAAAGTAGCCCAAATGTGCATCAACCCATGAATGGATTAACAAATTGTGGCATATGCATACCATGGAATACTGCATACCATGGAAGCCATAAAAAGATGGAGACTTTACATCTTTTATGTTTACCTGGATGGAGCTGGAACATATTCTTCTTAGTAAAGTATCTCAAGTATGGAAATAAAAGTATCTAATATACTCAATACTATTATGAAACCAATGTATAATCACTTTACATATTCATACGAATGATAAAACACAAATATAGTCCAGAAAGAAGGAGAGAAGAGGAGGGAGAGGGGAGGGGGGAAGGTGAGTGAAGAGAGGCTATTTGGTGAGATCTCACCTAATATGCACAAGGCAAAGATACTTTTCAAAACAACTAAGAGTATATTATAAATGTCTTAACCACAAAAAATAAGTAAGGGAGATGATGGTTATGTTAGTCAGTTTGATTTAAGCATTCAAGATTGTATATCAACTCATCACATTGTAATCCATAAATGTATACAGTTATGATTTAAGAAAAATTACATTTAAAAAGGAAAGAAAAAGGTGCAGCTCTTGCATCATGACAGTGTACTAACTCACATTCTCACTAACTCTGTGAGGGAATTTTTAGCTAGTAAACAAATAACTTTATTGGAACACCCTCCCTACTCACTTGATCTGCCCCCCACTGACATTTTTCTTTACCCAAAGTTAAAGGAAATTTTGAAAGGAAGACGTTTTGATGACATTCAGGATATCATGGGCAATACAACAGCACTCTGATGGCCACTCTAGACAAAAAAGTTCCAAACATGCTTTGAAGGGTAGACAGGGTACTGGTGTCAGAGGAAGGCTTCCCAAGGGGAGTACTTTGAAGGTGACCATAGTGATATCCAGCATAGAGTTATGAAGCACTTTTTGTGGGATGAGTAGTTCTTAAATTTAATTGTCAGATCTCAGTATACTAGATAAGCCTCTTTTTCTTGTTCTAAAATAAAAAGTGAGCCAATCTTAATTCAGTAAGTTTCTCTTGCTGCTGAGAAGCAGCAGAAATTGTTCATGTGAGAACTGGCACATTTGTAAATCAATGGTGAAATCCAGGGTGGTCGCTCTGGTGTGGCGCATGGTTTTTCCAACCTCTGTGTCTTACTGTGTGTAGCTTGTCTGTGGAGATGAGCAGACACACAGACCTCCCCAGTGGCAGAACAGTGATCACCCAAAGGGACAACTGTTATCCAGAATCTCACGTGTATCAGAAACATACTTGGCTAAAAACTATAAAATTAAAAAACAAGAAAGAGAAAAAGAAAGGAAGGAGGAAAAACATGCTTTCCTAGGTGTTCATTAGTTTGTGAATTTTTAAAATATGTTTTTGCTTAAACTAAGTGGACAAACTTTGTACAATAATCTACTCTCTTAGAAATTTTACCTTGTGCGGCAGCATAATGAATTTGTCACAACACGCCTATTTACATGTGTTTCGTAAATCTCTCTGTGGGGACACTGAGGCATGTAGAGAGCTGAGGACTAGAACAATGTCACAACGAGAGTGGGGGAAGAATTCAAAGGAAAATTTATATGCTCAAATGCCAAGTAATCTTCCTCGTGTATGTGAGTAGGTGTGTGTGTGTGTGTTTGTAGTAATCTTATGTATTAACATGATAAGTATTGACATATATAAAAACTGGGTAACTCTCATCTAGGTTAAATTCAGAACCTTTCCACTCCATCATGGTCCTTCCCAATCAATGCCCACTCACAGAAGTAAACACCATCCTAACTTAGAACCATAACTTAGTTTTGTTTGTTCCTGAACAATAAGAGTCATGCTGTGTGAACTATTGGATGCCTGGCTTCTTTCACTCAATGTGTCATCTGTGAGATTCATCTGTGGTCTTGAGTATTTGTGTGGATATGTATTTCTATGTATCTATGAACTCACCATACTGTATTAATCCATTTTCCTCTTGGTGCTCTTTAAACTATCTATGCAAATAAAATACCTCTCCACATTTTAAACCCCTCCAGTTGCTTTCCATTGTGAGTAGACTAATATACCCCAGATAGAAGGACAATGATTTCCTCTTTTATTGTTATAATCCTGGAACAGTGACTACTTCATAGGAACTTTAAATTTTATATTTTACTAACTAATACACTAAGTAATTTGTTAACAGAATCCATTGTTGTTCAATAAGCATTTTCTAAGAACTGGTATTTCTCCATTTTTATGAAGATTTCAAAAAGTGGGAAATAAATGTATTAATTTTTCATTTTTCTATTTTTCCCTTTAAGTTGATTTATCTCATGAGAAATCCCAAGGATGTTATTGTATCTGGCTATTTCTTCTGGAATTCAGTGAATTTGGCTAAGAAACCAAAGTCAGTGGAACAATTATCTTGAACGGTTCATGGGAGATGGTGAGTGTGCTGTAAAATATGGCCGCTAGGGGGCGCGCGGAGTCCGTTCGCAACCTCACCTAACACCCACCCAGTATCTACATCTCACCAGCCAGAGGTAAAAGGAACTGTCACCGCTGTGGAACCCAGATCTTCATAGTCCAGCTAGTCTCCACGTGGCAGCAGAGCTCCAGCTCAGCTTGTCCCTGATAAACCGTCCACGCTAGTCGCTGACTCTAACATCTCCAGTACTAACACAGATGACTATGTTCTTCTCCACTCTCCTAATGTGTGGCTTTTCATTGGCTTCCAAGACAACATAATCCTGACCTTCTAACCTTCTACCACTGCATTTCAGAAAATGCCTCTTTTCATAACTCTCTGAATCCTCTGTTTCTATCAGTCTCAAAAAGGTTTGCATGACTCTGGAATCTACACTTTCAGTTCTGCAGAATCCCTGGGCTTTCTCAAGCACTTACAATTTGGCTATGCTGAGTTCCCTGTCTCAGCTGTAATCTGTCTCCAGAGCTCTAGCAGCCTGGAGAGACCCATAGATGCCTCAAAAACAACCTGTGCAAGATGGAGGGCATCTCTCCCCACTCCCCAAACTGCTTCTATTGCATGTCAGTCTCACCCCGTTAAGTAGATCCAACCTCCTTTCCTCCAAGGGCTGGCATGATTCTGATATTTCACATGTATCTTCCTTTCCACACTTCTGACCACTCTCCTCGACCTAATTAGTAATCAAGTCCCACTACCTTGATCAGTATGTTCATTCTGGTCTCTGATATGATGCTGCTGCATTCAGGAAATCCTGCAATTAATGCTATAAAATAGCCACCCTCCTCACAGCTTGGGCCTCAACTTTTCCTTAGTAATACTCATCACCGACAGGAATGTATTTATTTGTTTATTTTGTGTGTCTCCACAGTAAAATGTAAACTTGAGATGTTCATTGATGGGCTCCAGGTCCTAGAATGATTCTAATAACATAGTAAGCATTCAACAAACCTTTTAAAGACAATTAATAACCACCTACTACTGCCTTTTTTGGCACTTTATTAAACAGAGCTACTGTTACACCTCACCTCGATTAACATACAAGGCATTACTAGTGTTTGTACCTGCACACTGTGTACCCTTTCCAGACTATATTGCAATTTCCTGTTTTACATTGGAAACTTCATTTTCTCTTTACCACCATCTACCTATTGTTTGCCCTCAGCATAAAGTCCAATTTTTTTTTTTTTTTGAGACGGAGCCTCAAGCTATCCCCCTGGGTAGAGTGCCATGGCATCACAGCTCATAGCAACCTCCAACTCCTGGGCTCAAGAGAGTCTCCTGCCTCCGCCTCCCAAGTAGCTGGGACCATAGGCGCCTGCCACAACGCCCGGCCATTTTTTGGTTGCAGCCATCATTGTTGTTTGGCGGGCCCGGGCTGGGGATTCAATCCCGCCACCTTAGGTGTACGTGGCTGGTGCCTTAGCCTATTCAGCCACAGGCGCCAAGCCAAAGTCCAATTTTTTTCTTTTAAGTCCAATCTTTAAAGCCTGGCAGTTGTTTGCTACTGATTCTACCTGAACTCTGCAACCATGTATCCCATGTTCCTTCATATTACTTTTTCAGAGAAGAATCAACAGGGAAACCGCATAATGGAAGCCCAGACATGAAGAGAATGCTCCCCACCTCAATGCTATATTTGATCTTGTCATTTGGTATATACAGAAAACTGGATTGTACTTCAGCTGTCACTAGGAATATTGTTAAGTTCTATCAATAGTGGTGAATGATGAAGACACATTCTATAACCCTCACCACTATCCTGGCATCTTCCCTATTTGTGCTTTAAAACTTGTGCAGAAGCCTCTTTCTTTTTTATGCAATCAAGAACCACCAACATCAAAGTCTTATTGTTAAAGACAACTTATTCTCAGTTGGCTATAGCCATGGAGAAGAGTAACCCTCTATGGACGAAGAAATCTTGGGAATTTAACTTCCAGGAAATGTGGTCTTTAGATCCAGGTAACATGAGTTCCTGCACTCTACCCTGGGCCTTAGAGCAGAGCTTTAGGTCACACATGAAAAGGCCTCAGGCATGCACTGCTTTGAATGCATTTTCTTTTCCAACAGGGTAAGGAGTCTGTAGGGGCAAGGACACTTGCTCACCTGGACTGACCAATCTTTTCTTTTCTTTTTTTTTTGAGACAGAGCCTCAAGCTGTCGCCCTGGGTAGAGTGCCATGGCATCACAGCTCACAGTAACCTCCAACTCCTGGGCTCAAGCTATTCTCCTGCCTCCACCTTCTAAGTAGCTGGGACTACAGGCCTGCCACAATGCCCAGCTACTTTTTTGTTTTTTTTTTTGGTTGCAGCCATCATTGTTGTTTGGTGGGCCTGGGCTGGATTAGAACCCACCAGCTCAGGTGTATGTGGCTGGCTCCTTAGCCACTTAAAGCACAGGTACCAAGCCTAAAATTACTTCTTCAAGAAAAGAAATTTTAGATGTGAAAAGTAAATAAAAAATAAAAATGCAATCAAGAGCATCAACAGGAAAAACAATCACGCAAAAGAAAGAACCTATGAATTCCAAGGCAAGTCAGTTGCAAATGTACAATCAAAGAAAAACAGCGGAAAAAAAGAATGAAAAGAAATGAGAAAAACTTACAGAACTTATGGGCAGCATCAAAAGAGAATGGATTCTAGCAGTACAAGTTGAAGGAGGAGAAGAAGAAAAAGGAAGAGACAAAGGATTATAAAGCTTACTGAAATACAAGTAGAAAACTTTCCCAGTTGGAGGAAGGATACAATAGATATCCAAGTTTAAGAGCCTAAAAGGTTTCCAACCAGATTCAATCCAAAAAAGATTACACCAAGATGTATACACAAACTGTCAAAAATCAGAAATCAAAACCTAAAAATCCTGAAAGGAGCTAGAGAAAAGAATGAAATTACACATAGGGAGTTTCTTCTGAGCAGAAGTGTTACCAGCAAAAAGAGAGTGGAATAATATATGTATATTCAAACTGCTGAAGGAAAAAAACTGTCAACTAAGAACAAACACTTTACCTGGCAGGTCTACTTTTCGAAAATGAAGATGAGGTAAAGATTTTCCAAGAAAAAAAAAAAAGGTAAGGGAGTTCATCCATAATAAACCTGTCTTAAAGAAACAGCAGGCCACCTATGATTGCTCATTCCTGTAATCCTAATCCTACAAATGTTGGAGGCTGAAGCAGAGGATTTCTTAAGGCCAGAAGCTGGAGACCAGTGTGAGACAGAATGAGATCCTGTTTCTACAAAAAATTTTAAAAATTATCTGAGCATGGTGTTGTGCACATTTAGTCCTAGCTGCTTGGGAGGCTGAGACAGGTGAATCACTTGATCCCAGGAATTTGGTGTTGCAGAGTTATGATGACACCACTACATTCTAGCCCAGGTGATAGATAAAGACTCTGTGTCAATAGAAAAAAAGAAAGAAAAAAAAATAATAGAGAGAATTCTTTCAGCTTGAAAAAATGTACGCTAATTACTTCCACAAAAACATGAAAATGTAAACATAATAATAAATATAACTAATAAACATAAGTACATAATCCACTTCATACCTTTTCATAATGGGGGTGTGTAAATCACTTCTATCTTTGGCATAATGATTATAAGTCAAACTATTGAAAAATAATAGCTACAATAATTTGTTAAAGGCCATGTAATATAAAAAGATGTAAATTATGACATCAAAAATATGAACTATGGAGAGGTGGATTAAAAGTGTTCACTCTTTTCATGCAGATATCAAAGGATAACTATACACACACACAAACATATAAGTACCTATACATTTTCTTTATCCATTAATTTGTTAATGAACATTTGGAGGAATCCATATCTTAGCTATTGGACTAGTGCTACAATGCCATGGGAGTGCTGATATCTCTTCTTTATATATTATCTATATAAGTATGTATTTCATATAACATGTGTTATATATTAAATTATAATAATGTAGTTTAAAAAATATAATTATATACATAATGAAAATACATATTAATAAATGAGGCAATATATTAGGAAGAAATAGCAATTCAAATCACACATGCACCTAAGAATATTATCCCAACACAGAAAGACAAAGTGGAGACAGTTGAAAAGGAAATGAAGAGTCCATATTTTGGCAGAAAGTATTCACTCATATTTCTACCATAATAGAGACACCAAACAGACAAAAATATAATATGGATGTGGATGAATTGACCAACAAATTTATAATTTTAGTCTAATGATATATGTAGGAGTCTGCATGTGGGAACACATAATATGGAAGTGATCAAGCACACATCAGTTAATTCCCAAAAGGGTTTGTGTAATATAAGAAAAACAAATGTTGGGGAAAAGAGGCAAGATGGCCAACTGAAGCCAGCTTTCAGCAGAAGCTCCTGTCCAGAGGGAGAAATAATGGCCAGAAACAATGGGTTCACATCACCCCTGCTGAGGCAAGCTGGGACTCCAAGGAAGCAAATTTAGGGTACAAAGCTCATCCCAAAGAGAATGAGAATCCTTCCCTTCCCTGCCTCCATGAGCATGGCTTGCTGTGTTATATCTATGAGCGAGTAGTGAACAGAAGACCTCTTGTTACACCACAGGGGAGAGAGCAGCTGAAGGTTGGGACTCCTTTCCCAGAGAGATAGCACTGCAAGCTTGGGCAGTCTTTTGCCCAGGATGAAAGTTGAACAAATATTCTCCCTGCCTTCCTGATCTCCCAATCCACCCTTCCCCCTCTCCTGGAGGTCTGGAAGACTACCCTCTGAAAAATCTGGAGTGTCTGGTGGATTTTTGCTAGGGCAGAACATCTCATGGGCTGTAGGGCAGCTGTGCTGAAACTATAACTCTAGTAAAAACAGGGAGTCACAGGGGAGAGAGACTTGCCCTGTGCTGGAAAGTGCACAGTCAGCCTGTGCCACAGACTGGGGACTGAGGCAGTGGCAGCACTGTCCACTGGCACCTGTTGGCTACTGCAACCCATCCCACAGTGGCACCCCAGACTAGAGCACCACCCCTGATGGTGGCAGTGTCACCCCTGACTGTGGTGGCGGCTCCAAGGACCCTCCCACTGGCGTTAAATTTGGGAGTGACACTGCTCCAATTTTGTGAAACACTAGAGGAAGCCTGACCTCACCCTGCAGGGGTTCAAGTGGTGTATGGCCAAGGCAGAGTCATGGTCTCTGAGGGAGAGAACCACACTCTGCCATGGTAACTCCTGGCTGGGTACAGACACAGGTGGAACACTCCCCAGTTTCCAATGAACACTGGAGGGAATCAGGCCTGAACTCCTCCTGCCTGCAGGACACATAGTGAGATGGCCCAGTTGGGAAGGCATTGTCTCCCCTTTGACTCAGGTGAAAAATCCCTGGTGTACTTGAGTATTAGAGAGAGCTGGACAACAGCCCGGCGGGGTTACCAGTGACTGAGTGTGACAGAGGTGCAAGGTAGAAAAAGAGGCACCACCCCTGCTAGAATAATTCTTTTGCTGGGCAGGCCTTTCTGACTCCACAGAGCATGGAACACTGGAGCAGAACACTGGAGCCGAGTCACACTTGAGCTGCCAGTGGACCCCTGCTGTCCAGTTTCTGGAGACCTTTTGAACTCTCCCACTTGATATGCATTTGAGCTGACTGGGACAATTGGTTTGGAACTCTTGATCTGGGATGATCACCCAGGGACTTTCCAAGTTTATACCTTGGTTGTGTTGAGTGGGAGGGTATGATTCTCTTCCAGTTGTTGCCTGTGGTGGATGGGGTGTCCTAGCTACTTGTATTCCTCCACAGCTGAGATTTCAACCCAAAGTCACTGATTCACTAGGATTGGTCAGAGTCTAGCTGAATATAACACAGAGCCACCTAACCTCATCATACCAAGCAGGACCCCAGAGTCTTAGGCTGTAGTACTGAATGGAACCTTTGTAAAGGCATAGGGTAAAAGCCACAGTCACTAGTCCCAGCACTCTGATAAAGGGCTGGTTAATTACAACTCCAGAAGTCCTCAGTTCAATTTCACCTTACTAGGTTCTCTAGACAAATGGTGAAAAATAACCATGGGGCAGAATCAGCAGAAAAACTCTGGCAACATGAATAATCAGAGTAGATCAACTCCTCCAAGGTACAACAAAGCTGATGCAACAGAAGACCCCATTCATAAACAAATGGCTGAGATGTCAGAAATTGAGTTCAGAATTTGGATGGAAAATAAGATTAGCAGAATTGAAGTAAAATTGGAATTAGAAGTTCAAGGAGTAATTCAAAAGTTGTCTCAATAATTCAATGAATTCAAAGACAAAATCACCAAAGATTTTGACAAATTGAGGCAAAAATTTACATCCCTCAAAGACCTGAGAAATACAGTAGAATCCCTCAGTACTAGAATGGGACAGGTAGAAGAAAGGATCTCTGACACTGAAGATAAAGTTTTTGGATGCTTTCAAATGCTCAAAGGTGAAGAGAAGTGGAGAGCAAAACAGATCATTTCCTGACAATGTTGTAGGACCACCCCCCAAAAGCAAACATTCACCTCATTGGAATTCCTGAAGGAGATGAGAATGATGTGAAAGGCACAGATCTCTATTCCAAGAGATTAGAGGAAAACTTCCCAAACATGACAACAGATACTGAAATTCAGATAGCAGTTTCAGAACACCAGCATGACTCAATCCAAATAAATCATCCCCTAGACACATTGCAATTAAACCAAAGTTAATATGAAGGAGAAAATTCTGCAAGCAGCCAGACATAAGGAAATAATAATCTACAAGGGGAAGAGTATAAGAATGACTGCAGATCTCTCAGCTGAAAACTTTCAGGCCGTAAGAGGGTGGTCATCAACTTTTTATCTCCTAAAACAGAACAAATGTCAACCCAGGATCCTGTATCCAGCTAAACTGAGTTTCATCTGTGATGGAGAAATTAAATACTTTAATGACATCCACATGTTGAAGAAATTTGTCATAACTAAACCAGCTCTCCAGGATATTCTCAGACCTATCCTCCATAATGACCAGTGCAATCCTCCACCACAAAAGTAAAATCACTCAGAAACTTTTGATCTAATTCCAACTTCCACAGTGGTGAAAAGATTAAAAATGTCCAATGGACTTTCGAGCAACTCAATACCCAAAACTTCACCAGGCTTATCAATAATTTCAATTAATGTGAATGGCTTAAATTGTCCTCTAAAGAGGCACAGATTGGCTGATTGGATACAGAAACCCAGACCAGACATCTGCTATATACAAGAATCTCATCTTACCTTAAAAGATGAATATAGACTCAGAGTGAAGGGATGGTCATCTATATTCCAGCAAATGGAAATCATAAAAAATCAGGTGTTGCAATTTTATTTGCAGATATAATAGGGTTTAAACCAACAAAAGTAAAGAAGGATAAGGATGGCCACTTTAGATTTGCTAAGGGTAATACTCAATATGATGAGATCTCAATTATCTATATCTATGCACCCAACCAGAATGCACCTCAATTTATAAGAGATACTCTAACAGTCATGAGCAACTCGATCTTTCCCAGCTCCATAATAGTTGCAGATTTTAACACTCCTTTAGCAGTGTTGGATAGATCCTCCAATAAGAAGCTTAGCAAAGAAATTCTGAATTTAAATTTAACTATTCAACTTTTGGACCTAACAGACATCTACAGAACTTTTCATCCTAACAAAACTAAATATAAATTTTTCTCATCAGTCTATTGATCACATCTTAGGTCATAAGTCTAACCTCAGTAAATTGAAAAGAATAGAAATTATTCCATGCATCTTCTCAGACCATCATGGAATAAAAGTTGAACTCAGTAACAAGAGGAATGTGCAGACTCATACAAAAACATGTGAGCTAAATAACTTTATGCTGAATGATAGATGGGTCAGAGATAAGATCAAGAAGAAATTACCACTTTTTAGAACAAAATGATAATGAAGACATGAGTTATCAGAACCTCTGGCATACTGCAAAGGCAGTCCTAAGAGGGAAATTAATAGCACTGCAAGAGAATGGAAAGAGAGGAAGTTAACAACTTAATGGGACATCTCAAGCAACTGGAAAAGGAAGAACATTCCTATCCCAAACCCAGCAGAAAAAAAGAAATAACCAAAATTAGAGCAGAATTAAATGAAATTGAAAACAAAAGAATTATAGAACAGATCAATAAATCCAAAAGTTTGTTTTTTGAAAAGGTCAATAAAATAGATAAACTTTTGGCCAGCCTAACCAAGAAAAAAAGGGTAAAATCTCTAATCTCATCAATCAGAAACGGGAAAGATGAAATAACAACAGACCCCTTAGAAATTCAAAAAATCCTTAATGAATATTACAAGAAACTTTATTCCCAGAAATATGACAATCTGAAGGAAGTTGACCAATACTTGGAAGCACACCACCTTCTAAGACTTAGCTAGAATGAAGTGGAAATGTTGAACAGGCCTATATCAAGTTCTGAAATAGCATCATCTATACAAAATCTCCCTAAAAAGAAAAGCCCAGGACCAGATGGCTTCACGTCAGAATTCTTCCAAACCTTCAAAGAGGAACTACTACCTATATTACTCAAACTTTTCCAAAATATAGAAAAAGATGGAATACTACCCAACAAATTCTATGAAGCAAACATCACCTTACACCCAAACCAGGAAAAGACCCAACAAAAAAAGAAAATTATAGACCACTATCACTAATGAATATTGATGTGAAAATATTCAACAAGATCCTAACCAACAGAATCCAGCAACACATCAAACAAATTATACACCATGACCAAGTGGGTTTTATCCCAGGATCTCAAGGATGGTTCAACATACGTAAATCTATAAATATAATTCATCACATAAACAAATTAGAAAACAAAGACCACATGTTTCTCTCAATTGATGCAGAAAAAGCTTTTGATAATATCCAGCATCCCTTTATGATCAGAACACTTAAGAAAATTGGTATAGAAGGGACATTTCTTAAACTGATAGAG
>CAUYQV010079412.1:0-10265 GCA_963574575.1 Galagoides demidoff
TTTTTTTTTTTTTGAGATGGAGCCTCAAGCTATCCCCCTGGGTAGAGTGCCATGGCATCACAGCTCACAGCAACCTCCAACTCCTGGGCTCAAGCGAGTCTCCTGCCTCCACCTCCCAAGCAGCTGGGACCACAGGCACCCGCCACAACGCCCGGCCATTTTTTGGTTGCAGCCATCATTGTTGTTTGGTGGGCTGGGGATTCGAACCCGCCATCTTAGGTGTACGTGGCTGGCGCCTTAGCCGATTGAGCCACAGGTGCTGAGCCCAGGTCTTAGCATTCTACAGCATTCCAGAATGGGTCAAATCCTCTCTTCTGATTTCTTTGGTCATAATTTCTCATTTATGAACTTGTTTCTTCGCAGACTGCCAGCTCTGTGAAGGTAAGGACTATCACTCATCACTCCGTCCCCAGTAACCAGCTTGGCACACAGACGGGCGGGCACAGGGATGAATGACCGTGTGCAGTAAGGGTCCCCTTTGTAAATTCCCAGGGAAGGTCAGGGAAGCACATGGCGCTTCCTGCTTGCTTATGTCTCCCTCCAGCTTTGTCCCCAGAGCTCAGTGTCCAATGCCTGTCCCAAGTAGATAATAAATGTGGAACTAAATGGAAATCTAAGTTTAAACTTTGCTGTTCAGGCTATAGATTGATCTTTTTTGGGAGATTCCGTCTGACCGTGAGGTTACCTAGTTGGAGGGAATCTGAAGTAGATCTCATTTTGGGTAGTGGTAGAATAAAACTATTTTCCAGAGACCAATAGTAACAGTGCCGCCTCTTGTGTATCTGATATCTGATCTACTTATCACGAGTAGAAAAAGAATGAAAACAACTCCAACTTTGATTTCTATGAGAGAATTTAAATGTTTAGGGAATAACAAATACTGAATGGAGAGAGTTAAAGTAGCCTGGATTTTAGGAGAATTGTTACTTGTGAATGGTGAAGAACCATGCGGTGGTAAAGAGAGGCCAAAAGAATCTTAGGGTAATTAAGTGTTTGGAAAACATATCTTGTAAGGGGTTATTTTTGTATAAAGGTATGATTATGTAGCAGTGTATGTCTGAGTGGTTTTTTGTTTGTTGTGTTTTGTTTGTTTTTTAAAGACCGTCTCACTCTGTTGCGCAGGCTGGAGTGCTGTGTCTTACAGCAACTTCAAACTCCTGAGTTCAAGCAATCCTCCTCCTTCAGCTTCCTGCATACCTGGGACTACAGACACCTGCCACAACACCTGGCTTTTTTTTTTTTTTTTTTTTTGTAGAGGCAGGGTCTTGCTTTTGCTTAGGCTGGTCTTGAACTCCTGAGCTCAAGCTATCCTCCCAGAATGCTAGGATTACAGGCATGAGCCACTGCACCTGGCCCGTCTGGAGTGTTTTGAATGATATGTTTGCAACAAAATAGAATGTTGTAATTGAGTAGAATTAGATGACCATAACTTGGTCAGCAAGAATATCCCTACAGATACATGATAAAGAGGCAGCAGCCACGTTTCACATAGCATGTTATCAAGTGGTTTTTAATTTTCTGCTCACATGTCTGTTCCTCCCATTCCCCTCCCAGGACAGGAGGGGCTGTAATTTGTTCATGCTCTACTCCCAGCACCTGCAAATAATAAGTGCTCAAAAGTGACTGTAGAATGAATGAATAAAAGAATATGTGAATCTGTATTTTTGTAATTGGAATGGAAAAGGCTTAAGGACCTCTGTTAAACTCTTAGATTTCTTTAGCGATTTCATTTCCATGTAGTTTGAGTTATGCACACACATTACACATATATGCAACACACTCACATATACATGCACATACATATATACATTTATGTATAAATATATATAATTAAAAAATAAGCAAATGTTAAACAAATGACTCCAGGTTTGGCCACAGTCCCCAGGTGGTCTCTGGAGACCTCGGTGGCTTTCCAGACTCTTACCTTGAGGAAGGTCAGGCAATCTTGGTTCTCATTCTTGTCCTTGTCTCTCAGGTCAAAGTTGTAGAGGGCCCTGCAGAGAGGGGGTGGTGGGGGCAGCTGCTTGATGACTTCCACGGAGCTGGCTGGGAAGATCCCACTGGTGCCATTGACCTCCCCCTGGTACCAGTTCTCGTCAAGCTGTCTCCGGAGGACGATGACATCTCCCTTATTAAACCTCAGGTCGCCAGGACTCTGCCCTCTGTAGTTGCATAAGGCCTTTGCTCGAGGCACCTGCAACGGCATGGAACAATAAATTATGTACTTAGCCTAAAGGCTGCGGGGAGGGCAGAAGGTATAATATTAATAACTAATTACGGAGCACGTCCTCCTAAGTGTGTGTGTGGATTGTCTCATTTGATCTAGGCAGCCCTTTGAGATAGACATTCATTATCCCCATTCATAAGACAGGATGACTGAGGCACAAAGTGATTTAGTAACTTGTGTAAAGTGATGCAGCTGGGGGATGGCTGTTATGAGCTCTGAACTCAGGTTGCCTGATTCTAGAGCCCTTGTTCTTTTGAAACAATTATTATTTTAATATATCAAGGGAGTAAAAATCTTTTTTTACGTGGATACCTTTTATAATACTGAAGTTGGAGCTTTAGTGTGCCCATCACCTGAATAGTGTTCATTGCACCTGGTAAGTTGTTATACCCCCCTCTCTGCCTCCCCCTTCTTGATTTCCAATGACCTTTACTTCTCTTTGTGCCTGTGTGTGTGCATCCATTCCTAGAGCCCTTGTTCTTGATCACTATTTCAGGCACAGGGTTTTTTTTTTTTTTTTTTAACTGAATGGTAACTATAGACATTAATGCACTTCTGGGGTACAGTGTGGGGTTTTCACACACAATCCGAAACACTTCCATCAAACTGGTTAACATAGCCTCCATGTCATTTTCTTAGTTATTGTTTTAAAACGTTCACATTCTACTCTTAGAAAGATTCACTTTCTAAGATAAACTTCAGAAGTGATCCCTCCAATCCCTCTCCTTATACCCATTCCCCCCTCCCACCCATTCCCCCCTCCCCTCTCCCTCCCTTCTCCCCATATTCTTAGGCTGTTATTAGGTTATAGCTTTCATATAAAAGGTATAAATTAGTTTCATAATAGGGGTGTGTACATTGGATACTTTTTCTTCCATTCTTGTGATACTTTGCTAAGAAGAACATTTTCCAGCTCCATCACAGTATACTTTCTATAACCAAGCGAGCAGAGTTCAAACATCCTTCCATTTTATCCCACAGGAGAGCCCCTTTAAAAAACAGACCTCTCTCCCCTACTAGGGTGCCATGGCACTCTCCTGTCAGGCATAAAACTCTATAAAACTGTATATATTCTCTACCTAGAATCCTTAACTCCCAGAACTCCCCTCCACTCTCTCCCTGAGGTCTAGAAGCCTGTCCCCCATGGAGTCCAGATTCTTGGGCATTTTCTCAAGAGGTGTGGACAGGGCATGGGCTGTTACAGGTCTGTATTGATTCTGCAGCACAAGGGTAAGGAGAAGACAGTAGACTGAAGGAACCATATGGGAAAGGGAGAGGGGGTGCCCTATGGCACAGAGCAGCAGTGGCAGCAGCAGGAACAAAAGGGCTCACACCCCTGGGGATATTTTGGAGAGATACTCTGGGCAACCAGAGAAAGCCAGGCATCTTCTCTGGTGGCAGACACTGGCAGAACAGATCTGGGATGGTAACACAGGCCCCATGAGTAAAGGTATGCCTCAGGTGGTACCAGCCGGGGGAGGGGGGCAGGATGGGATGGAGAATAGAAGACACATGAGCAGAGATGGCATACTCCCAGGGTGGGGCTGAGCCAGAGGACTGCTTTAGTGAGCCCAAGAAGGACCTGGCCCCTGGGGGATCATAGCTGAGACAAAGGCAGGCGGGCAGAGGCTGGAACTGAAAGCTGAGTGTAAGGTCTAACCGCACCCACCCCAACACAGACTGCAGCCAAGACAGACACACAGGCTCTGGTGGCAGCACAGACTGGGGCTGAGTTGCAGGTTCTGTGAACTCAAACAGCATCTGACCTGCAGGAGAATATAGCCGGGACAGAAACAAATTCTGCAAAATTGTTCTGTCAGCAACATCAATCAGGGGTGGGGCTGGATCTGAGTGAACTATCCAGCCTCCATTGAGCACCTGAGGTTGTCAGGCCTCACCTTCTCCTGACAGATAGTGACAGAGAGTGGACGCCTGGCTGAGGAGACATAGATCTTCCTGTGACTCAGGCAGGCGCAAACCCCTGCAGCACCTGCTCATTGGAGTGGACTAGGTCACAGCCCTGCACAGTTACCAGTGACTGGGTGCAAGGTGGGGAAGGAGTCATCAACCTTCCCAGACTAATTCATTTGCTGCAGGTGGTCCTTCTGACTCCACAGATCACCAGAATGAGTCATACTCGAACTGCTAGCAGACCCCTGATACCTAGTTGCCAGAGACCTTTTGAACTCTCCCACTTGAGATCGGGTGCTGACTGGGACAATTGATTTGGATCTCTTGGACTGGACCAATCACCTAAGGACTATCCAAAGTGGTATCCTGGGCGTGTGGTTCTGGGAATATTTGATTTTCCTTTTCTAGTTGTTGCCTGTGGGGGGCAGGGTGACTTAATTGCTGATATTTCTCCACAGCTGAGACTTCAACCCAGAGTAACTGATTCACTAGGGTAGGAAAGAGACCAGCTGAAAACAAGACTGAACCACTTAGTCCCACCACACCAAGTGAGTCCCCAGTGTCTCAGGCCATAGCACTGAACAGGTCCTTTGCAAAGCTCTAGGGGAAAAGGTACAGTCACCAGTCCCAGCTCTTGAGCAAAGGGCTGGTTAATTACCACTCCAGGAGCCCCCCTACCCAACTTCACCTTATCTGCTCATCTAGCCAAATGGTGTAAAATAATCATGGGGCAGGGGCAGAATCAGCAGAAAAACTCCAGTAACACCCCAAGGAATGATATGGCAGACACAACTGAAGATAAACAAAATCGCTGAGATATTAGAAATCGAATTCATAAACAAATGGCTGAGATGTCAGAAATTAAATTCAGAATTTGGATTTCAAATAAGATTAATAGAACGGAGATAAAGTTGGAATTAGAAATTCAAGGAGCATTTCAAAAGTTGTCTCAAGAACTCAATGAATTCAAAGACAAAAATCACCAAAGATTTTGACACATTGAGACAAGAATTTGCAGCCCTCAAAGATCTGAGAAATATAGTAGAATCTCTCAGTAGCAGAATGGAGCAAGCAGAAGAAAGGATTTCTGACATTGAAGACAAAGCTTTTGAATGCTCCCAAACTCTTAATGAGGAAGAGAAATGGAGAGCAAAAAAGGATCATTCTCTCAGAGAGCTCTAGGATAATTCGAAGAAAACTAATATTAGCCTTATAGGAATCCCTGAAGGTGACAAAGTTGCTTTGCAAGGCACAGAGGCTCTTCATGAGATTATGAAGGAGAACTTTCCAGATATGCCAAGAGATTCTGAAATTCAGGTAGCAGATAGTTTCAGAATCCCAGCATGACTCAACCCAAATAAGACATCCCCCAGGCACATCATAATCAACTTCACTAAAGTTAACATGAAGGAGAAAATTCTGAAAGCAGCCAGACATAAGAAAACCATAACCTATAAGGGGAAGAACATTAGAATGACTGCAGATCTCTCTGCTGAAACCTTTCAAGCTGGAAGAGGGTGGTCATTGACTTTTAATCTCCTACTTTAATGACATTCGCATGTTGAAGAAATTTGCCATAACTAAACCAGCTCTCCAGTATATTCTCAGACCTGTACTCCATAATGACAAGCTGCTCTGTATATTACCCACATAGTGGCCACCGGTCATTATTCATTCCTTAAAACCCACAGAATAGGGCCAAACATGGTAGTTCACACCTGTAATCCTAGCACTCTGGGAGGCCAAGGTGGGTGGATTGCCTGAACTCAGGAGTTCAAGACCAGGCTGAGCAACAGTGAGACCCCCATCTCTAAAAAATAAGGGGGTATTGTGGCAGGCACCTGTAGTCCCAGCTACTTGGGAAGCTGAGGCAAGAGGATCACTTGACCTAAGAAGATTTTGAGATTGCTGTGAGCTGTGATGCCACAGCACTCTACCAACAGCAACAAAGCCAGAATCTTGTCTGAAACAAACAAACAAAAGCCATAGAATGTACCACACCAAGAGTGAGCCCTAAAGTAAAGGAAGTTTGATAATGATATGTCAAGGAAGATTCGTCAATTATACAAGTGTACCACTCTGGTGCCAGATGTTGATAGTTGAGAAAGCTATGGGGCTGGGGGGTTGTATGCAAATGGAAACCCCGTACTTCCTCCTCAATTTTGCTTGGAATCTAAAACTGCTCTAAAATATCAGTGGCTTATACTTGTAATCCCAGCACTTGGGGAGGCTGAGACAGGAGGATCACTTGAGTCCAGGAATTAGAGGCTGTAGTGAGCTATGATCAGGCCACTGTACTCCAGCCTGGGAAACAGGGTAAGACCCTGTCTTGGTTTAAAAAAAAATAGAGAGAGACCCTATATCAATTAAAAATATATGTATATTATGGAGAACCCTCAAAGAACTCAAGCTAGATCTCCCATTTGATCCTGCAATCCCATTACTGGGCATCTACCCAGAAGGAAAAAAATCCTTTTATCATAAGGACACTTGCGCTAGACTGTTTATTGCAGCTCAATTTACAATCACCAAAATGTAGAAACAGCTTAAATGCCCACCAACCCAGGTATGGATTAACAAGGTGTGGTATATGTACACCATGGAATACTATTCAGCCACTAAAAAAAATGGAGACTTTACAGCCTTTGTATTAACCTGGATGGAAGTAGAACATATTATTCTTGGTAAAGTATCACAAGAATGGAGAAGCATGAATCTTATGTACTCAATTTTGATATGAGGACAATTAATGACAGTTAAAGACATGGTAGGGATGGGGGGAGGAGAGAGCAGAGAGAGAAAGGAGGGAGAGGTGGGGGAAAGGAAGATCAGAGAGACGGAAGGAGGCAGGTGGGTGGGGTCTTGGTGTGTGCCATACCTTTTGGGGGCAAGACATGATTGGAAGAGGGACTTTACCTAACAAATGCAATCAGTGTAACCTGGTTTCTCAAACCCTCGATGAATCCCCAACAATAAAAGAAACAACAATATGCTTTTTAAAACCATAAAACTTTAAAAAAAATTAAAACAGAGCAAATAAAGCACTATGTTCATGGATAAGGAGGCAATATTGCAAGCAAATCAGTTCTCTAACTTAATCTGCATATATAAATACAATTCCAACCTATATCTCAATAAGATGTCTTTTTTGGAAGTGAATACAAGTCTTCACAAATTGAGCTAGAAAAATAGAGAATACCCAAATTTGTTTGTTTGTTTGTTTGTTTTTTCAGACGAAAGGCAATAAAGAACTCCTAATTCTGGTACTCAACTGAAATCCTGAAAGTTCAGGAACAAAAAGCAAACACCCCATCTACTTCCTTCTAAATGGGAACTGATTGATCAACACTTAATGGGCACATATGGAAATAAAACTCAACAGGAGTCGAGTAGGTGGGAGTAGGGAAAAGGGATCGGGTTAACGAACACCTAAGGGGTACAATGCACACATTTTTTTGGTGAAGAGGACACTTATAACTTTGGCCTGAAATGTACGAAAGCAAATTATGTAATCAAGAATGTGTGTAGCCTTGTAATAAAATTATTTTTAAAAAAAGAAAAAAAAAAAAGAAACAAAAGTTTAGGAACAGAAATATAGACCTATAAAAAGAATGTGGTATGGGATAAAAGCAGGACCACAGAGCAGAGTGGAAATCAGATTTATGGATAAATGGTGTTGACGCGATTGGTTAGGCATTTGGAAAAATATAAAGTTAGGCCCTACTCCAAAAAATAAGGTAGATTGTCCTTAGTTTTGAATTATCTCTGCCTTTCTCAGGAGATAACACTTCTATGCCCCACTGATGTTAGGCTTAGCCACGAGATTTGATTTGAGCAGTGAAATACGAACAGTGACACAAACCACGTCCCAGCAGAAGTTCTACGTGCCGCCATGTGCTCCCACTCTTGCATTTTGTCCTCCTGCCTGGAGACCAGGGAAGAAGCTGCCCCTTCAATACAGGTCCCAGAATGAAGGACGCTGGGAACAGCACCATGGCTAACCAATGGCCAACGTGAAAGTGATTGAGAAATAAATAACTATTAACTACAAGCCAGTGAAATCGGGGGACCGTGTGTTTCCGCACACAACCTTTTTAAAAAAGGTATAGAGCAATGTAAAAACAGAAATAAGATGAAATGTAAGAAAGAAAGTATAAGGTCTCTGGAAGAAAACACTGGAGAATATTTATATAATCGTATGTCTACCTAACCACGACATGACAAGACAACACTTCAATGAAATGATTTAAAGATCTGGTTATAAAAAAGGTTAAAATTTCTGTTCCACAAATACCACTTACAAACCAGGAAAATGTACTTGCCCTATGCATGCCAAAGAATGCATATGTAAAAAGTTCTTACCTATGAATTTTAAAAAAAGGCAAATAAAACTTAATAATTGGGCAAAAGACTTAAAAAGTGACTCGGAGAGTCTACTTCTTGGCATTTATTCTTAAAATAATTGGATAAGCAGGCAAAAATAGTAGAAATCTTAGTGTCATTTATAACAGGGAAAAATTCCAGCTGGGCACAGTGGCTCATACCTGTAATCCTAGAACTCTGGGAGGCCAAGGTGGGTTCATTGCTTGAGCTCAGGAGTTCGAGACAGCCTGAGCAAGAGCCCATCTCTAAAAAATAGCCTCTAAAGATAGCTGGGCATGGCGGTGGGGCATCTGTAGTCCCAGCTACTTGGGAGGCTGAGGCAAGAGGATCTCTTGAGCCCAAGACACTGAGGTTGCTATGAGCTATGATGACACCACAGCATTCTACACTGGGTAACAAAGTGAGACTCTGTCTCAAACAAACAAAAAAGATGGACAATTCAGAAAAATGTTAAATGCTTGGTAAATTATAAATAATGATACATTTATACAATATGCGGCTATTAAGGATGATTATGTAAATATATATTTATAGAAAAGGCACACATGTTTTTAAAAAGGGAAAAATAATGGATCAGTATTTTGTTACATATTTTAAGAATATATATAGTATGTGTACTATGGATACATATGATAGTGATTCCATAAGATTATAATGGAACATATAGAGAAACCTATTACAGGCACTTGATCGTACGTAGCAAGGCAGATCAGGAAAGGGAAGTGACTGAGTCTTAGTAATGGTGCTGGGACACTTGATTTCCCATGTAAAACACAGATAGATAGATAGATAGATAGATAGATAGATAGATAGATAGATAGGCAGACCATCTAGCCTCGTGTAATTACTGTACCTGTACCCTCTACAATATTTGCACAACGATGAAATAACCTAAAAACACAGTTGTCAGAACATAGTTTTGGTGTTAAGTGATGCGTGATTGAACATATATTTAATGTATATTTTAATTGTTGTGTATATTTATCTATATTCATCGAATGTTTTTGTATCTAACAACTGCAGGAATAATAAAGACTAAGTAATTAGTCTTTTGCATGACTGTTTTGCCCTCTTTGTTCACAGGCAGTTTTGAAAACCTCAACAATGTATTTTAAGTTTTGTTTTGTTTTGTTTTTGAGACAGAGTCTTACTCATTTGCCCTGGGTTGAGTGTCATGGCGTCACAGCTCACAGCAACTTCCATCTTTAGCCCAAGGGATCCTCTTGCCTCAGCCTTCTGAGTAGCTGGGACTACAGGCACCTGCCACAACGCCTGGCTGGTTTAACTATTTTTTAGTAGAGCTCAGGTTGGTGTCAAACTCCTGGGCGCAAGTGACGGCAGTCGACCTGCCTCAGCCTCCCAGGGTGCTAGGATTTCAGGCATGAGCCACTGTATCTGGCCATGTATTAACATTATTAAAAATGATAAAATTTTAAGAGCATATTCTAAAAGGTTGTGTTGTTTATCCCCAATAGGATCACAGATCTCAGGGAATATATCAAAAGTCATTCATTGGCTGGCCATGAAAATGTACCTGTGTGTCTGGATACTGAATTACGTATAGATTCCAGGGACTTCTTCCCAAATAAGAAAAAGCACGTCACACGAAGAGCACTGGGCACAGAAGCACCGCACGTGTGATTTTTATCTTCTCTGGATGTCATGCCTTGGGGTCCACTCAGCCTGAGGGTCCATAATGAAAATACTAGAGGTTATCTTAGCGTTTTTTTTTATTATTATTATT
>CAUYQV010079414.1:0-20421 GCA_963574575.1 Galagoides demidoff
GGCATCACAGCTCACAGCAACCTCCAACTCCTGGGCTCAAGTGAGTCTCCCGCCTCAGCCTCCCAAGTAGCTGGGACCACAGGCGCCCGCCACAACGCCTGGCCATTTTTTGGTTGCAGCCATCATTGTTGTTTGGTGGGCCTGGGCTGGGGATTCAAACCAGCCACCTTAGGTGTATGTGGCTGGTGCCTTAGCCGATTGAGCCACAGGCGCCGAGCCTTTTTAGCTATTTTTTTTTTTTTTTGGGCTAAGATTGTTAATAACAGTCACGCGGATAGTGACTTTTATTAACAGATCAGATCAAGGACTCAACACCATTCACAATAGCTACACAGAAAATAAGATTCCTAGGAATATATTTAACCAAGGAGGCGAAAGGTCTCTACAAGGTGAACTACAAAACACTGATGAAAGAAATGAAGATGACACAAGTGGAAAAAACATCCTTGCTCATGCATTGGCAGTTTCAACATTGTTGAAATGTCCACATTGCCCAAAATGATTCAATTACAAAGTCAATGCAATTCCCATCAAAATACTCATGACTTATTTCACAGACCTAGAAAAAATAATCCTAGGCTTCATTTGGAACCAATAAACAAGAACCTAGATAGCCAAAACAGTTCTAAGCAAAAAAAAACAAATGTGGAGGAATCACATTACCTTTCAAAAAGCTGCTACTCATGGTTTCTTTAGATCAACAGTCATAATATCATCTGCTTTGTGGGCAAATCTGTAGCCTTAGCAAATTAAAAAAGTTTTACTGATATGTAATAGTTGCACATATATATTTTTTGGTACATGTAATTATTTTTATACATGTATATGATGTGTATGGATCAAATCAGGGTGATTGAGATGTTCAGTACCTCAAACATTTATCTTTTTTTGTGTGTGTTGGGAACATTCCAATTATTCTAGCTATCTTAAGATACACGATAAATTACTGTTAACTATAGCTTCCCTACTGGACCATTGGCTATTAGAACTTACTCCTTCCAGCCAACTGTACCTCTGTATCCATTAACTGCTTTTCATCCCTCTGACTCCCCTCCCTTCCCAGACTTTAGTCACCACCATTCTACTCTCTACCTTTGTGAGATTCACTTTTCTTAGCTCCCACATAGGAGTGAACACGAAATATTTGTCCTTCTGTGCCTGGTTTATTTCACTTAACATGATGACCTATCCATGTTCTTGCAAACGAGAAGATTGATTCTTTTTTACGTAGTTGAGTAATATTCTGTTGTGTGTGTGTATAATATATATATAAAATTTCTTTATGGATTCATCTGGACACTGAGGTTGGTTCTGTCTTGGCTGTTATGAATAGTGCTGCAATAAACATGGAGGTGCAGATCTTTTTATACAATGATTTCCTTCTTCTGGATAAATATCAAGCAATTGGATTTTTGGACCATAAGGCAGTTCTAGTTTTAGTTTTTAAAGGAACTGTCATGCTGTTTGCACAGTGACTATACTACTTTACTAGTTCTTATCAACAGTGTACGACTGCTCCCCTTTCTCTGGATTCTTGTGATCGTGCGTTCCTTTTTTTTTTTTTTTTTGTAATAGTCATTTAACTGGGGTAAATGATATCTAATGGTGGTTTTCATCTGCGTTTCTCTGATGATTAGTGATGTTGAGCATTTTTCACATACTTATTGGCCATTTGTTGTCTTCTTTTGAGAAATGTCTATTTTAATAGACCATTATATGGTCTATTTATGCCATTTATTATGCCCATTTTAAGTAAGATTATTATTATTGTTATTAATTTTTGCCATTGAATTGTTTGAGTTCCTTATATATTCAGGTTATAAATCCCCTGTTGGATGGACAGGGAGAGAAAATATTTCCTCTCATTCTATAGGTTATTTCTTCAATTTTGTTAACTGTTTCCTTTGCTGTGTAGAAGCTTTTATAGTTGGATGAAACCCATTTATCTATTTTTAACTTTTGTTGTCTGTGCTTTTGAGATCTTTCTCAAAAAATCTTTGCCTATATTAATGTCATATAGCATTTCTCTAATAGCCCTAACAAATCTCTTTGAGGTTTCTTTGTTTTTAAAGGGGGTGTTGTAAACTTCTAAATCACAAGGGCCAGATGTGATGCACATTGTTTCCCTACACAGATAACTTGGTCTCAGTCATGCTAAAACTTCAGTTTTCAATTATTTGAGGAACCACATTCTCTTGTCCATAGTTTCACAAATGCTGTTCCCTTTACCTGTAACAGTCTTATGCTCTCTCTCTCTTTCACTGATATAACTCATTTATTCTTTAAACTAACAGCTTGAAATTTACCTTCTCCCTTGAACTTATATTTCTGATTTCTATAAAATTCTGTAGTATATAATACTTTCTTTCAAGTTCCTCCCTCAGATGGGAATACCTATCACCCACCTAGTCTTCAAAAGATGATTTTTACTCCTGGAAAATGCAGCTCAATTGCTGGTCCCTATGAACGCTTCCAAAAGGTCAACTGATTAGAGTTGTTTCTTTGTCTCCAACAAGGCATTTTTAGAAATTCTCCCTATGTAATAGTTTTACATCACATTTTCTCATCCACGAGGCAATATATACAGAAGAGTATTATAATGTAATAGTGTTTAGCCCATAAGAGGGACTCAGTAAGTATAAACTGGCTGTGAGGATGTATTGGATGAAATTAACCCTAAGGTGGAAGCTGGACTAAGAGCTTGAGCTCTGCTTATGCTAAGAGAGGGCTAATCTAGGGACACCTCCATGGTGACAGGTACTTTCAGCTAGGTGGAAATGTCACAATGATAAGCAGTTTGAATCCCACAAGATAAAAGAATGCTTCATAAAAAGTGCTGCAGTAGCTATATAAAGTCATAAATAAAATAGTATATTATAAAAAATTTTTGGCAGTGATCTAGTAATAGTTTTTTACTGAATTGATTACTCACTGACAGTACTCAACATAGTCCTGCAAATGCATCAACAGTATAATGAACAGCTATTAAGTTTATTGATTTTCTGATTTCCATTGATAGCTAACAGGCCAAAGCTACACATCAATATTTGTGTTAGTAATACCCAAGAGCTAACAATTTTGATAAATGAAAAACCTCAAAAGCCTAAATAGTCCAAATCAATGGAAATTTGAAGGCCAAACCTCAGGATTTAAATGAAATACCTAACAAATGAATCTAACGCACTTAATAACTCAGTGAAGACAGAGTTGATCACCTCTTTTCTCTAACAGACTGTAAAGGTTTCCTTTCTCTTAATGGTCCAATCATTTCATAATGGGAACACCCTGTATTTCCTTCCTACAGTGCTTTTATATAGTTAGTCCTTATAAAATGCCTGTGAGATAAGCATTGCTTTCTTCATTTTTACCTGAAGAACTTACGTTTACTGAGGTTAAGTGATGTGGCCAAGATCACTCAACCAGAAAGCAGAAAAGCCAGTTGTGAATCTAGGTCAGTCAATTTAAAGAGTAAAATAATGGTAAAGTATATTACCTTTCATTCACTGGCTACACCACTAAACATTTTTATAGCATATGTTCTATTTTGTATTGCACTTTCTCATCTCTATTTGACAGACTTTCTCTCTTTTTTTTTCATGAGTCATTTATCTGCTCATTTCTTACATTTGAAGTCCTCTTCATTGACATCCTTGGCCTGAGATTCTTTGCCACAGTCCCCAAATGCTGCACAACCATCGCCAATGACTTGATGGGTTTTTCTGTGTCAGTTTACACAGGCATAGTTTCTTGTCATCAATCTTAATTAGGTTGATTTGGTGTTTAGCACAAGAGGCTCCACCAACTTGACATCTATAGACTCACCACAGTTGGCTTCAAGCACATAAAGACGGGCTTGACACTTGTCTAACGCTTTGGCAGCTTTGTAGATTCCACAAGCTGGGCCATTGAACAAGGGCAGCACCTCCAGGGAAGGAGGATTAATGTCCCTAGTGCTGAAAGACCCTCTCTGGGAAAGGGAGGCGCATTTTCAGAAGATGCAGGCTATTTCAGGGAATGCTTTCATAGGTCCATGCTACCCTTGTACTATCCTCAAGGTCTCTTCTAGTGGTTCTCAAAGTGGGGTCTCCAGATTAATAGCATCAGCATCACTTGGGTACTTGCTAGAAATGCCATGATTGGTCCCCATCCCAGACCCACTGAATCAGGAACTCTGGGAGTGGTACTGTCAGTCTCCAGCTGCTTCTTAGGCATGGTAAAGTTTGAGCATCACTAACCTGTCTTATTTAAACAGAATCCTGAACTCCCAAGTATGCAAAAAGCTGTGAGAAATACATAAAACCAAAGTTAAGTTCTTATTTAGAGGAAGAATAACTATTCATAAATAAATTTTAAGCTCCAACTGTACTAGTTATTTATTATCAGTAATATAATACTAATATTCAATATCCAGGGGAAAAAAGCTAGGCAACAGGAGTATAGGGGCATACAAAAGATACCACAAAAGAACAGATAATTCCCCAAATAATTTTTTTTATAAATAATTTTATCTCTGTAACATACATGTGTACATATGTGATTATATTTTGTACTATATTTGCATCATGTTTTGACATTATAATTTCTTTCTTATAATTGCTTTAAGTTAGGGGGTCAACAAACTTTCTGTCAAGGACAAGGCAGTAAATACTTTAGACCAGGCGTCCTCAAACTATGGCCTGTGGGCCACATGCAGCCCGCCTAGGACATTTATCTGGCCTGCTGGGTGTTTTTGCTGCAGCTGCCTGTCCTGCTTACCAGCCGACTCGTCCCAGGGCCTCCAGTCCAGCCTTCCAATGGTCTGAGGGACAGTGAACTGGTCCCCTGTTTAAGATGTTTGAGGACCCCTGCTTTAGACTCTGTAGGCAATACAGTCTCCGCCACAACTACTTGCTTCTGCTGTTGTAGTTGTGTGCTGAAGACAACATGTAAACAAATGAGTGTGGCTTTTGTTCCAATGGTACTTTATTCCCGAAGCCAGGTGGTGGGCCGGATTTGTCTGACTGGCCTTAGTTTGCTGACCCCTGACTTAGCTGTCATTAGAACACATTTCCATTAACTCAGCATTCTGAATGACTGAGGGCTGTATGTTCACAATCAGGAACCAAATGTTGCATGAATAATTCACACTATAGATACTGATTTATATGAAGAAAACACATGAGTAAAGTATTGTACAACATTTTGGTCAATGACAGACTGCATATACAATGCTGTCCCCATAAGGAGCTGAAAAATTCGTATTGACTAATGACATCATAGCCATCGTAACTTGGTGGCACAAAGCATTACCCAGGTGTCTGTGGTGATGCTGGTATAAACAAACCAATTGTGCTGCTGGTCACATAAAAGTCTAGGACCTACAATTATGTACAGTACATAATACTGTATGTATTATGTACTGTAACCCACAGGTTAAAGGGCCACAGCATTAGGAAGGTTGAAAACCACTGTCTTAGACTGTACTCCTTTTAAATGTAAAAAAAAGTTAACTGTGAAACAGCTTTAGGTAGGTACTTTAAGAGGTATTCCAGCAGAAGGCATGGTTATCAAAGGAGATGACAGACAGCTTGATTCATGGTTTTGCCCCCGAAGACCTTCTGGTGGAACAAGACATGAGGTGGAAGCCAGTAATAGTCATGATCCTGAACCTGTGTAGGGCTAGGCTAATGTACATGTTTGTGTCTTAGTTTTTAAAAAAAAGTTTAAAAAGTTGAAAAACAAAAAAAATTTAATAATAGAAAAAAGCCTATGATTAAGGATACAAAATTAAGTGTTATTATAAAATAGTCAAAACATTTAAAAAATTTTAATTTAACGTTCATAAAGTAAGAAAGTTATAGTAAGCTAAGGTTAATTTATTCTTAAAGAAAGAAAAATATTTTTTATAAATATAGTATAGCTTAGGTGTACAGAGTTTATCTAGTGTATAGTAATGTCCTAGGCCTTCTTATTAATTCACTACTCATCACTGATTCACTCAGAGCAACTTACAGTTCTGCAAGTTTCACTCATGGTAAGTGCCCATTAGAGGTATAACATGCTTTATTTCTTATACTATAAGTTATTTTGTCTTTTCTATATTTAGATGTGTTTAGAGACACAAATCCTTGCCATTGCATTATAGTTGCCTACTATTCAATATAGTAACATGCTGTACAGGTTTGTGGTCTAGGAGCAACAGGATACACCACATAGTCTAGGTATGTGGCAGGCTATACATGTGGGTTTGCATAAGTGTACTACGAGGTCTACATAATGAAATCACCCAATGACACATTTCTCAGAATATATGACCATCATTAACTGACTTGTGACTGTCTTATAATATACAAGTGATAAAATAATTTCAAAAATTTCATTATTTATAAATGCTGCTTTCTCACTTTAGAAAGGAGCTCTCCTGAACCTCTTCTGGTTCTGAGAGCTGCCCTATTCATGAACTGCTCTGTGGTCAGCTATCACCTACTAAATGTAATTTGTCAAAAGTTTTTTTTTACCAATACATCACAAAATCTGTTTTCTTTAGTCTGCCTGACATATGAAGCATCCCTTAAAAAAAAAAGAAAGTGTTTTTGAAGCAACTCTGAAAGAGAGGTATGAGACAAAAATTATTTCTTATTCTTTGTTCAGTCTCTTTATTCCCTTCTCACTCTCCAATGGAAAACAAATTATAAGTCTGACCTTTAAAGCACGAATACAAAGACATGACTAAAACTCCCTCAAACACTTACACTGAGGAGAATGAAGTTTATTGTGGAGATTGAAGAAAGATGGCCAACTAGAGACATTGCTTGCCAGATCATCCTGGGGAGAGGGGAAGGAGGGACACTGGACAAGAGCAGAGAGGAGAAAAGTTACAGCTCAGATCATAGAGAGAGAATAGAGATGGCTGGGGACCCCATAGAGAAAATTCGCAGAGTTAAGAAGGAAGAAGAAAAAGAAGAAAAGATGGCATGGAGGACCAAATCCAGAGAGACTTAGAGCCCAGTGAAAGGTTAAGTGGGGATTCCCTTACTCCTATACATGTACTACCTTTGGTGAACAGTGGGCCATCAAGTTTATTGAATACTTTTCCACTCTCCATGAGCCCAGGTACAATAGCAAATAAGGAATATGGGGTAAACTAACATGTGCTTGGAGTTTGGGCATCTTGTGAGGGGCTGCCCACACAAGAGTACCATGGAGGTACTGAGGTACCTCCTCCTCTGCACCACCCCCACCCACTGTAACCAAAAAGCAGTTTGAGCTCAGATTGAAAGGGAGCTATGGTCCCCTTACCTACCCATTACAGCTGTAAGAGCAATTTTGAACTGAGAAGTTTGTGAATGGCTGCTTATCTCTGGCAGGCTTGAATTTCAGGCTGAGCTCTTGACAGAGAGGGGCACACACCTCTTAACTTGAGGTTGCATGATGGAGCAGAGGTGCACAATTTGGCAACTTCTGGCCTACTGGCATTTTGTGGGGTCACATGCCAGCAGCTCAGACAAGTAAGCTGGCCTTAGTGGACCTCATATTTTATAGGGTACAAGGAATGGGAGAAGTATGGCAGCTGAAATCAGAGGCCAAGGACGCCCATGTGGACAGATCTGATGGGAGAGTGTGGTGGGTTGTGACAGGGATCTGGGAGTGTACCCATCCTCCCACAAAAGAACCAGTATGTTGGATAAAGGTGTGGGATCTGGAGAGTAATAGCCTAACCCCTGGTTCCATCTCAACCAAACACCTCACACTGAGGCATTCTGGCTTACTGGGTGCTACAGCCCCTCCCCCACTCATTACAGTAGGGAGACCAGATTGAGCTGATAAGTTTCTGAGTAGCTATTTATCTCTGGCAGGTGTGTGCTCCAGGCTGAGGTCCCCATAGATAGTGGGGTCCACACCTCTTTCTTTGAGGACGTGTAGCAGAATAGGGGTGCACATTCTGAGAACATCCTTCCTGTCAGCATTTGGTGGAGATGCATGCTAACATGACAGACACACATTCTGCAGGGAAGTTTGAGAGGTAAACTTGGTGGGTGAAGGAGCTTATGTGGCATGAACTTGTGAGAGTGTGATGTGGGAGTCCAGTGCAAGTAATTTGGAAGAGCACCCATCCACCCCTGTAGAAAAACTATGCTACTGAATAAAAGTGGAAAGGTCCCAGCCCAGGGCATTGGCAATCAAGCATCTAGGCTCCTCCTCCATGAATAACCCTCCCAGTTTGGATAGACTGTCCTGATCATCCTACCAGCATTTCTACCTAGTAGCTAGAAAAGCAACTTCTAAACCCCACTAAGGTTTTGCAAAGTCTTTCAGAGTCCTGCAACCAAATGATCTATCTGGCCTTGCTCCTTCCCCCACCTCAGTGGAGACCAGGCAACCCCCCAGAAGGTACAGGGTGGCCTCTCTTAAAGCTTGGGGTACTCAAGTACTCCACCTGGGGGCTGAAAACCTACCACAACACAAAAGAACATCTCAGCATCTGGCTCTGTCACACAGTCATCAACCAAACACAGGGATAGCAAACAACTCTATAGGACACCATAGTATCTATAACCCAATCAAACAGGGTGTGGTTGATTACACTCACAGGTTCTACCACCATCTTGGAGATTAAGGTGGGGGACCTAAGATAATTCACACTGCTGGGAATTGGGGAAGATAGCAGGTAAGAAGCAAAATGAAAGGGTGAGCAAATGTGCTTAACCCATAGGCTACTTGGGACTAGCACACTTCTCCCTGATATGGTCAGGGAGTGATGTTTGGGGACCCAGGGACAGGCCAGCAGGTCAGGTCCAGTAACCCCAGGACTCTGTTAAGTATAAATAAGAAAACACACAAGGGTTGGAAAACCTCTCTGAGGGGAAACTTTCCTGGTCTTACTAGAAATTAGATATCCAGATAAGGAAGCTAGCTCAATAAACACTTTGGAGATTCACGGCACAGAGTCAGTCACCACAACACAGTCACTGGCCAAATTCAACATGAAGGAGGAACTCCTATGAGCCATAAGGTGAATACATCAGGTTATTTCCAAGGGAAAACCCATTAAGCAACTGAGATCTTATAAGCCAGAAGTGATTGGGGCCACATCCTTAAATTTTCTTAAACACAAAAATAGCCATTCAGAATTTTTATCCTGATAAACTAAGTTTCTTATATGAAGGAGAAATAAAGACTTTTTTCAGATAAATAAACAACGAGGGAATCTGTCAAAACCAGACCTGCCTGGCAGGAAGTACTCACATCTGCTTTATATATCAATTAAAATAGGTACCCGGCAGTGTAAAATCACCCAAATGTTAAAGCTCAGAGACCATATAAAATAACAAAGCAATATGGTTCTACCCAACAAGATGAATAGAATTCACTTAGCAATTCTTTTAGTAATTGTGAATGGCTTAAATTCCCAACTCAGGAGATGTAGGCTGGCTGAATGGATAAAAATATAATAGTTAAATATCTTCTATTTCCAGGAAACACATCTAATCCACAAGGATTCAGATTCAAGGTGAAAGAATAGAAAAAATATTCCATTCAAATGGAAATCATCAGAAAGCAGATGTAGCCATTCTGATAACAGATACTACATAAAAAAAGACATTAAAGCAATATTAGTAGAGAAAGACAAATATGGTCATTAAGTAATATTAAAGGGAGCAATTCAACAAGAAGATATAACAATCCCAAATATTTATGCACCTATGACATGTGCATCCAGATTCAGAAGGCAAATCCTACTAAATCTATGCAAAGTAATAAGCAGCAGCATCATAATTGCCAGGGACTTCAACATCCCACTAACAAAACTGGCTAGATTCTCTAAGCAGAAAATAAATAAATGAACACTGGACTTAAATTGGACTCTAGAGGAAATTGTATTAACTGACATTTTTGGAACACTCTACCCCCAAACTACTAAATATACATTCTTTTCATCAGCACCTAGAACATTCTCTAAGATCGATCACATCTTAGGACACAAAACATGTCTCAATAAATTAAAAAAAAATAGAAATTACACATGGTATAATTTATTCTTAGACCACAGTACAATAAAATTCGAAATCAACTCCAACAGAAACATTCAATTACACACAAAGTTATGGAAATTAAACAACCTTTATTATTGAGTCAAGGATGAAATTAAGATGAAAATATAAAGGTTTCTTGAAATAAATGACAAAGGGGACACAACGATCAAACTCGATGGGATTCAGCAAAAGTAGTTGTATGGGGAAAATTCATAGCTTTAAAATGCTTACATCAGGCAGCACCTGTGGCTCAGTGAGTAGGGCGCTGGCCCCACATACCGAGGGTGGCGGGTTCAAACCCAGCCCCCGCCAAACTGCTACAAAAGAAAAAAAAAAAGCCAGGCATTGTGGTGGGCGCCTGTAGTTCCAGCTATTTGGGTGGCTGAGGCAAGAGAACTGCCTAAGCCCAGGATTTGGAGGTTGCTGTGAACTGTGTGATGCCATGGCACTCTACCAAGGGTGATAAAGTGAGACTCTGTCTCTAAAAAAAAAAAAAAAGAAAGAAAAAGATTGTCTCTAAAATGCTTATATCAAAAAGAGAAAAAGATCACAAATCAAATCAAAAATCTAATTACACATCTCAAGGAAATAAAAAAGATCAAAGCAAACTCAAATTAAAACAGTTGAAAAGAAATAACTAAGATCAGAACAGAACCAAATGAAATTGAAAACAAGAAAATAATTCAGATGATTAATAAAACAAAAAATTGATTATTCAAAAACTTTAAAAAATGATTATTTGAAAACATAAAAAATTTGATAAGACTTCTCAGTAGATTAACCAGAAAAATAAAGGAAGGACCCAAATAAACACAATCAAAAATTAAAATGGAGATATTACAACTGATATCATAGGCATACAAAAAATCTTTATGCACATGAACTCAAAAACATTGAGGAAATAGAAACATTTCTGGAAACATAAAACCTCCCAAGGCTCATTAGGAATAAATAGAACTCCTGAACAGACCAATAATGTGGAACAAAATTGAAGTAGTAATAAAATAATTCTCAAGCAACAATAAAATGCCCTGACTAGATGATTTCACAGATAAATTTTATCAGACCTACAATTATATTAGAATTGGCACCTATACTGCAAAAAATTATTTCATAGTATTGAAAAGGAAGAAATTCTCCCCAATTCATTCTACAAAGTCAGAAACACCTTGATATCAAAGCCAGGAAAGGACAAAACAGTACAACAAAAAGAAAACTATAGACCAATATCCTTTTTGAAGATAGATGAAAAAACTCTCAATAAAATTCTACTAAACCAAATTCAACATGACATCAAAAAAATAATCTACTGGCTCAGTGCCTATAGCTCAGCAGCTAGGGCACCGGCCATATACACTTGGGCTGGCAGATTTGAACCTGGCCTAGGCCTGCCAAGCAATGACAACTATAACAACAACAACAAAAATAGCTGGGTGTTGTGGAAGGTGCCTGCAGTCCCAGCTACTTGGGAGGCTGAGGCAAGAGAATCACTAAAGCCCAAGAGTTTGAGGTTGCTGTGAGCTCTGATGCCACAGCACTCTACCAGGGGCAATATAGTGAGACACTGTCTCAAAGGAAAAATAAATAAATACATAATCTACCATAACCAAGTGGGCTTCACCCCAGTGATGTAAGTATGGTTCAACATACATAAATCAATAACTGTGATTAGATACATAAATAGATGTAAAAGCAAAGATCATATAATCATTTCAATGGATGCAGAAAAAGCAGTTGACAAAATTCAGTATCTTTTTACAATAAAAACTCTTAACAAAATAGACATAGATGGAGAATTCTAAAGTCATATATGAAAAACCTATAACCAACATCACATTGAATGGGGAAAAGTTAAAAGCATTCCTCCTTAGAAGTGGAACAAGAAGAAAGATGCCCACTGTCATCCTTTCTGTTGAAAATAGTGCTGAACGCCCCAGCAGGAACAATTGAGCAAGAGATGGAAATTAAGTGTATCCAAATTGGGAAAGAGGAGGTCAAACTATAGCTCTTTGCTGATGATATGATCTTACAGTTAGAAAAGTCCAATGATTCTACCAAGAGATTCTTGAAATTGATAAATAAATTCAGCAAAGTCTCAGGTTACAAAATCAAGGCACACAAATCAGTAGCATTCCTATACACCACCAACGGCCAAGCTGAGTATCAAGTCAAAGACTCAATACCTTTCACAATAGCTACACAGAAAATAAAATACCCAGAAATATATTCTACCAAGGAAGTGAAAGATCTCTACAAAGACAACTAAGAATCACTGAGGAAGGAAATCACAGATGATATAAACAAACGGCAAAATATATTATGCTCATTGATTAGCAGAATCAACACTGTTAAAATGTCCATACTATCCACAGTGATCTATAAATTTAGCGCAATCCCCATCAAGATACCAACATCATTTTTCACAGACACAGAAACCATAATTCTAAGCTTTGTTTGGAATCAAAAAAGAGCCTGAATAGCCAAAGCAATATTAAGCAAAAGGAACAAATCTGGAGGCATCATTTATCAGACTTTATGCTACAACAGTACAGTAACCAAAACAGCATGATACTGGCACAAAAATAGAGACAGAGACCAATGGAACAGAACAGAGGCCCAGATATGACACCATCCACTTATTGCCAACTGATCTTTGACAAAGCAGATAGCAATATACACTAGGGAAAAGAATCCCTATTCAATAAATGGTGCTGGGAAAACTGGATAGCCACATGTAGAAGACTGAAATAGGATTTATATCTCTCACCACCCCCCAAAATTAACTCAAGATGGATAACAGACTTAAATCTAAAGGATGAAACTGTAAGAATTCTAAAATAGACAACCTACAGAATTGGAGAAAATATTTGCATGCTACACATTCGATAAAAGCTAATAAGCAGAATCTACAAAGAGCTTAAGTAAATCAGCAAGGAAAAAATCAAACCACCCCATTAAAAAAGTGCAAAAGACATCAACAGCTTATCAAAAGAAGATAGGTTAATGGTAAATAAAGATATGAAAAAATGCCCAGCACTACTAATCCTTAGGGAAACGCAAATCAACACCACAGTGAGAGATCTATCACCTAACCGCAGTGAGAAGGGCTTTTACCATAATGTCCCCAAACAACAGATGCTTGTGTGGATGCACAGGGAAAGGAAGGCTAATGCACTATTGTTGGGACTGCAAACTAGTACAACCTCTCTGGAAAACAACATGAGGACTCCTCAAAGCATTAAAAGTAGACCTATTATTTGATCTAACAATCCCGTTGCTGGGTATTTATCCAAAGGAAAGAAAGTCATTTTACACAAAAGACACCACACTGAATGTTTACTGCAGCACAATTCACAATCACAAAGATGTACAATCAGGCATGTAATTGTGCCTATCAATTCATGAGTAGATTAACAGAATGTCATGTATCTATATAACAAAATAGGCATGGATGAACATAGCTCAAAAATAGGCATAGATGGAACATAGCTCAAAGAGTCATATATTATAAACACACAGCCAACATCATACTGAATTGTCCCTCCATTCATGAGTGGATATATACCATATTATACTACTCAGTCATTAAGAAGATCACTTAATCCCTTTTGCAATTATTTGGATGGCAGTGGAGACCATCATTCTTAGTGAAGTATCTAAAGAATGGAAAAACAAACACTACACACACTCGCTATTAAATTAGAACTAACCAATCGGCTCTCATGTGCACAGATGCAAGTAAAACTCCATGGAAATCAAGCAGGTGAGAGGGGGCGGAGGGGATGGCAAAATCCTTCACTATCTGGGTGATGTGCACACTTCTAACCCTGACTCAAGCAGTTCAAAAGCAATGCATGTAACCAAAACATTTGTACCCCTGAAATATCTGAAATTAAAAAGAAGAAAGGATGTAAAAAAACAATTCACCAGTAAGATATAATAATCATATACATCTATTTGGACTTAGCGATATAACTTTGAAATTTATCCACCACATTATAAGGGAACACATTCTCTCAAACTGCTAGAGTAAAGGGGTGTGCAAATTACTCTCAAATTTTCCAGAGAATAAATTAGATCTTGGGCTAAGCCAAGATATAGATAATAATAAAGTACAATAAAGTTAACGGCAACAAAATATTAACATTTCTGGAAACTGGTAAGGGGATATGGGAATTTTTTGTACTATTTTTGCAACTCTTTTGTAAGTCTGAAGTAAAAATCTTTAAAGATTTAAAAAATAAAACAAAAAAATTTCACCCTTGTAGATTTAAGGTTTTGAATCAGACCTATTTCTGCTTCTCTAAAATGAATAAATTTATTTTTAGAGAAAAAAAAAAAGAACACTCATTGTGCCCCCAACGCAAGGTACTCAACAATTCTTTAGCGTGTACATCAACCTACTGCTTCAACTCAGGGATGACTAGGACTTCTTGCAGGATTTGTTAAATGGGATTTTAAATATCTCACTTTGTCAACTAAAGAAAAGGATAAGGTTCATATATTTGGAAAGAAAGGCTTTATATTTCATAAAGGGTTGAAGCTTTCACTGTGGCCATGTGACAGGCTGGGAAGCAAAATCCTTGAGCAGAAGCCTAGAGAACGTAGTTGCACGGCCCGCGAGGACATTTATCTGGCCCGCCAGGTGTTTTTGCTGCCCCTGCCTAGCAGCCGACTCGTCCCGGGCCCGTAGTCCAGCTCTCCAACGGTCTGAGGGACAGCGAACTGGCCCCCTGTTTAAAAAGTTTGAGGACCCCTGATAGAGGGACAAAGGGAACAGGAATCTAGACTAGGCAACAAGACAGGCGGAGTCCTGACTATCTACAGCAGGAGAAACGTGCACATGCGCGGTTGAGCCCCGCGCCCCTAATAGGCTGCGAGCACAAACAGGTCGGCCTTAGCAGGTGGATCCGAGGCGGAGCTTTTGGCCTTTGATGTCCAAAGGAGCAGCAGAGGATAAAAAATCCTTACTACAAATAGCGGACAGTCCAGTTAGAACCACACCAGGGTTGGTGGCTCTTTATCAGGAAAAACTGCTGGTCAGTCCCGAGGAACCATACAAAGGGACAGCAGCTCCAGACAGCTGCTTGGACTGAGCGGAGGGGCCAGTTTTTCCAGAGTAGCGAAGGCGGCCAAGGAACGGTCACAGAGGGAGGGAAGGGGTGTAAGGAGGCGTGTCTGAGCTCCTAGCCTGGCACGGCAGGAGCTCAGTGTTTAAGGTTTCTCTGGGGGTCACATGGCCAAGAGGCGCGGGGTGCTTAGGGTTTTTAATTTTTATTCCTCAACTTCAGTCTCCAAATTCCCCCAACACTACTGAAGATAGATGAGGGTGTACACAACCGTAAAGCTCTAGGAGTCAGGTCAGGAACCACTGAGTAAATTAAACTATTCCGACTGCCTCTTTCTGTCTGTTGCCCTAGTCAGCCTTCCACCTGTCCTTCCAGAACAAGTTTCCCTGACAGAAATGGAGACTTTCCCGAGCAAGACGACGACGTTCGGAATTTCCTTCCCTGCACCACAATCTTAGAAATACTTTTCTCCCTTTGTCCTGGGAGAAAGGTTCTGTTTTTTCCCTTTCAGTACAATATATTTCTTCTGGCAAAGGTGGTCTGCGTGGGTTTGGGAAGGGAGGTGAGCGCAGGATGGGGACAGGAAGGAGATGGGTGAAAATAATTCTTAGTTGTGGAGTTAAAACCGTAATGAGAAAGTTGAACTAGATGATTTCTTACAGCTATAAAATTTTATGACTTTTGTTAATTTTAATAGGAAACAGGAAATAAATGGCACTGGGAAGAGAAATAACATACTAACTTGAAAATTATCTGAGACCAGAAGACAGAATAAACTTCATTTAACCATTCTCTACTGTTGCTTCCTTGAGGGGCGGGAGAGGAAAAGGACACGAGAAGCTCTTCACTTCCCAGCCTGTATCCCGGAGCCGAACACGTTTAGATCAATTTCCTACACCATCTGTGGCTATCCACGGAGCATTCTGTAATTAAAATGACCCAATATTAGCCCTAACTAGATCTGTTCAAAAATTTCCAATCTGAGAATGAGACTACTATTTGACTGAAAATATATTATGGCTTTAGAAACAGTCTCAGGTTATTACTAAACACTTAGGAAAAGCTTATATACAACTTAGAGGTTTAAAAAAAAAATCTTCATTAAAAGTGCTACCAACACCTGAAAAATTCTCTTTAAAATATTACCCTCCTTTTTATATTCTACAAAGAAGCCAAACCTCTGGATAAAGAACCTAAGAATATCTTCTCAGAATGTTCCCACCCATATTACCAGGTGTCAAACTGGTAAAATTTTCACTGTTTTTATGTACTGTGATCATACATGAAAATTATACTTTTCATTATTTCAGCATATATTTTGACAGTACTTGTCCAAAAATATTAAATTGTTAAGCATTCAAAATGGTGAATTTAACTAAAAATTTCAGTTAAATTCTCCCTTTAAGGGCTATCAATTTGTTAAAACATAAATTTTTTTTTTTTTTGTGTGTGTGTGATGTTGCTCAAAGCCTGGGAATATGCGGAGTCACTGGAAGCTGGCTGAGGGGAAGGATGATTCTCCTTTAAAGCCTTTGAAGGGAAATACAGCTGTCAACACCTTGATTTTAGACTTCTGGCCTCCAGAACTATGAGAGAATAAATTGCAGCTGTTTTAAGAGAAAAGATACAATTTTAACAAAGCCAGTTATTAATATGTTGGAAGTCTTCACTTGGGGTCTGAAGAGCCATACCTACTCAAGTAAAAATACCACCAAAAAAGCAAAAAATCCTGGCAATCTGAAACTCTGGCTATTTCTAGAATGGCCTGAATTATCTGCTGTGAAAGTCTGTTTAAGTTTATACCATTCCATAAATAATGGCACTATAAACCATTTCTGATCAGTAGACCTACATTAAGAACACTTCTCATTTTTACATCTGCCATATTAGAAGCAGTCCTGAACGTGCAGATGTTCCCAGTGAATGTGCTGCTGTAGCTGTTCCTTTATTTCTTTTACAGCTCTTCCTTCTGGGCTATACCCTAGAAGACAACAGGAAATGAGATATCTATCAAAGAAGCCACATAACTGGGAGAGCTATGATAAAATTACCAGCTTTAGTTGACCTCAAAATAGGGCAGCAAAAGATAATAATTGAAAAGGAAAAGTTTCATATAATTTAGTATAACGACTTCACTTAAGTATCAGAATAATAAATGATGTCTCCACTCCCCCCACAAATTATTAGAAAGGTTTGTCTTCAACTGCTAAAATTGCACTTAGTGAAACTGTTATATTACATTAGTGTTCAAAGCTGCTGTTAATCTTTGTCCCATTAACTTACAATAGCAATGCATTTAATAGCTGCACGATCTCCCCAATTTTAGCTGTACGTGTGTAATATGAACACTAATCAAGATCACTCAGCAGGTCAGCAGATTAACATCACAGGGAGTCTCCCTCTCTCGGGCTCCAAGCAGAATTTTTTCTCCATTTGCCTACAGATATATCATATATATTCTCAACATTGTCCCAGAACCAAGTAAATACATACATTATAAAGTATAATGTCTACTTTATCTAAAATGAGTAGATACAAATGATAGCTATACTGTATATGATAATTCAACCTTAATTTGCTTTAAAAAACATTAACGACTACTACATGGAATGACTATATAAATATACAAATAAAAGAACAGTATCTCACATAATTGCACACTTATTTTCTGCATAGGGTACCAGTTTTGCTTCATTTTAAATACACAGGCATTTAAATTATGATAGAAATAATTTAGTCTTTAAAAGATCCTCATTTAAAAAAAGTTCAAGATAGTAAAAATGAGGTTTTCATGTAAAAAATAAACAATAGTATTTTTGTTTTCATTGTAACTAGCTCACTTATAGTTACTCAATAACTCCCTTACTTTTTTCAGGACATAATGGATAATGTTCTTTAGTTTTTCTGTGATAAGAGAACACTCGCTTTCATACATTATCTCAGTATTTCCTACTTCAGAAACTCAACTACATTATCTTTGTTCAGAAGGCTATAAGATACCAATCCCCTTTCCTGTTTTACTGTCAAATCATCCTAATTTTTAATGTATTAAAAATGATACTAAAAAGCTACCATAGTTCATTTTATAGAGTTAGATATATAATTTCTTTTTAAGGATGATTGGAGTTTGACCTTAGATTAATAACTCAACCAACAATATTCCACATAAAATAAATGTATCTTTTATACTATAAACATCATATTAAATTCTAAAATAAATTAATTTGAAACATATAAATCTTCTACTTACTGATTTGTTTCCTCTATATATCATAAAACACTATGGACTAGCAGACCTACTATATCTCTATTTTGTATTTTTCTATCCACTTTCCTAATTTGTCCCACATTCTTTTTCCTTATAAAATGTCAATAAAAAGATTAAGCATACATATACAAAGATCACAGCTAATGCCAGATGTTGAGAGAATCTCTTGAGACTGCAGATTCCACACCAGGTGGTTGAGCCAGCCTAATGAAGTAACACATGCTCTTGGGGGACACAAAGGGTGGACTTGGAGGGACCTGCGTCTCATTTGGTTATTTATGAAAGTATAGAGAAGGATTTAAAATCAAAGTAAAAGTAAAATCAAATCAAAGCTTTCCCATTTCCATAGGAGATTTTTGCTAAAGTTTTAAAATTTGTCTTCAAAATTAAGGCTGAAGAAAATAATCTTTTATATGACAAGATGATAAACCTATTTCCAGCTCCTCTCTCTATCAAGTTGTGAAAATGATCACTTTTTCTGTAAGTAGATTAAAATGCAAGCATAATTTCTTACAGCTTATCTTGTTTCTTATATTGAAAGACTTCAAAATGTGAGCTTATGCTAGTGCTATTATGACAAGCTTCGCTAAATGGACTGACCATACAGGACGACCTTAGGCAACAACTAATAAACCTGAGAGCATTTTCATATATTTTCTTATCACCAAGTGAAGCACTTTAAGTTATTACAGTGAGGCTGCATGACCTCATACAATTGAATCATGCTAGAGCCAAAGAGGCTAATGCCTCTGATAGCAATTAGATAAGGCAGGATGCTAACTTTCACTTTAAGAAGTGTTAAACAAAGGGACTCATCTCCTGGCCTAACTTAGTTAGAAATCAGCTACTCGTTTAACAGTGGGGGTTAAAGTGGGAATGGCCTCTTTCACCTGTCAAAAAGAAAATTAATTTTATTTAAAAATTATCAGGGAATTTTATTTGTTTAATGGACACTTTGTCAGAGTTTCTAAAGTTTCTAATGATATCTTGATATACTCTAATATCTAAAAAGCTTCCTTTTAATGTCTAAATTTCCCAATATGCTCAGCATTGGTTGAGAAACATTCTCCTGCCAGTCGTAATCTCAAGGAATTACTTATTAGAGCTGAACAAGGATGGCAGATCACAATAGAGAAATTAAATGATAAGTCAGTATAATAAAATAATGTAATATCATATTTTATCAAGTCTAAGATGCCACTAATTGTAACACACAATTCTTTCATGTACCAGTATGAAAGAAGCAGCTGGCAATTTAACAGTGGGACAATACTATCGTTCGGAATTTCTCATATTTATCCTAAGAGTTCTTTCAGACATAAACAAGTTTTTAAAATTATATGTTAAAAAGACAACAATAAGAGAAACAAGTTTCCTAGTGTATGAGGCATTTGTAAAACTCCTTTACACTCAGAGTACAACTCTGAAATCTCTCAACTTAGCCTTGCTGGTGTCCCATGGTTTCGCTCACAATAATGTTCCCTTTGTCATCAAGAGTATTTGTGAGGTGGCCTTAAAAGGGTGTTCCCTATTGTCTCTGGGCTTTTCTTCCCAGTTACTGACACCCAGTTAGCAAGTTTTATGCAGGCACTTTCTTGATTTAATCGGTGTCAGTGGATGGTTTCTGGACCACAGCCAGGGCTCATATTCCTTCTTCAAGTGGTCATCAAATGTTCTCTTGATAGCCAGTTGAAGGCTGAGTTGACCCTTCACATGGCCAGGAACCACCACCAAGTTCATCAACAGAAAGTGACATCAAGAATCACAACTGCTATCTGGCTGACAGTGAGTTTAAAATAGCATTAATTGCAAGACACATTCTGATTTCAGTGATACTAAAAAATGTAAAAAAAAAACCCAACATGCCTTAGTATCAAAACATATGGTTTGCTATTTTTCTTTTTTCTTTTTTTTTTTTTTGAGACGAAGCCTCAAGCTATCCCCCTGGGTAGAGTGCCATGGCATCACAGCTCATAGCAACCTCCAACTCCTGGGCTCAAGCGAGTCTCCTGTCTCCGCCTCCCAAGTAGCTGGGACCACAGGCGCCCGCCACAACGCCCGGCCATTTTTT
>CAUYQV010079415.1:0-20122 GCA_963574575.1 Galagoides demidoff
CCTGTGGTCCCAGCTACTTGGGAGGCGGAGGCAGGAGACTCGCTTGAGCCCAGGAGTTGGAGGTTGCTATGAGCTGTGATGCCATGGCACTCTACCCAGGGGGATAGCTTGAGGCTCTGTCTCAAAAAAAAAAAACACAAACATATATTTTTATGAAATTTTCTTAGGAAAGAACAGATCTGGATAGAAGCTACCTCCTTCACAACACTGGGACAAATGATGATCATGTGACTATGTTTATAAATCATCTTAACTGTCTGAGACCAAGGTCTCACAGAGTAAGCAATATACTCTGGCACCCAAAATGATGCAAAATATTTTAGGAAACAAACCATACAGCCTGCATCTCCGGAAATCCCCTCCCAAGTGGCTAACCACAACGGGTGGAAACATAACAGGGTGAAAACAAAAGTTTACAGTCAAAGTTTAGAGTCCACATTCTTGCCTTCTGTGCTGGATAAACGCAGGACAAAAGTACATTCAGGAATGATGGGATGGGAGCATTTAAGCCTTCTTTGCTTTAGTCTTCGCTCTATATTCTAGGGATAGTCTTATTCCCAAATGTCTTTTGAAGCAAATAGGTTGGAAGCATTCAGTTAAATAGAAGCTATTTAAAACTCAATTGTCAAACCACCTGAATATTGAGTCACCAGAATTAGGCAGCATCCATTGAAGAACTCGGATGACAGACAGGGATGAAAGTGAGTTGCCATCAGTCAATCTGGTGTTGCCAATAAACACTGATCCAGGAGGCTGTCATGACGTCAATGGGGGGGGGGCGTGGGGAAATTGATGTTCCAAAGGGAACTCTTAGTGGCATCTGTCATGAGCGGTTGAACCATCTAAATGCATGAACAAACCACAGAGTGAACAGTAACCTAGTATCCAAAAAAACAAAAACATAATTGATGAACACTATGCAAATTAGTGAAAGCAAAGTATTTACATTGATAAAATTCTCTGGCTGAATCCCACACAAAAAGCAAATTTTTTGAAACACAATCATCACATGAGTAAAGAATGTGCAAAGGTTTCAGCCTTGGCTTTATGACAGGAAGTGAAGGGTAGGAATGAAGGGAAAGGTAATAAGAGTCGTTGTTATACATAATGAAAATGTATGAGCTTTAAAATTTAAAAGTTTGGCTTGGCGCCTGTGGCTCAAGCGGCTAAGGCACCAACCACATAAACCTAAGGTGGCGGGTTCGAATCCAGCCCAGACCCGCCAAACAATAATAACGGCTGCAACCCAAAAATGGCCAGGCGTTGTGGCGGGCGCCTGTGGTCCCAGCTACTTGGGAGGCGGAGGCAGGAGACTCGCTTGAGCCCAGGAGTTAGAGGTTGCTGTGAGCAGTGAAGCCATAGCACTCTACCCAGGGGGACAGCTTGAGGCTCTGTCTCAAAAAATAATAATAATAAAAAATAAAAAAATAAAATTTAAAAGTTTGCAGGTATGGATGAGCTTGGGAAAATGCAAAGTCAAGGAAGATAAACATAACAGGATGTTAAAATGAAAATTTTCAGCTTGAGGTCCCTGAACTAAACACTACGTTCTAAAGAAATACAAGAACATTTAAATGTAGGGTATAAAAAGCAGGTGGCAAAAAGGTGGTTATTAGATTTGGAAACCTTTCCTCAAAGGAATAAAATGGTTCATGAATGGAAACAAGAAAAAGATTTTTGAGAGAACTGAAAGATGTCCAGAGCCTCCTGACACCTTGGAAAGGTAGGTAGGTGGTGGGTATACACAGTTTATCCCCTCAGCTCAAGTTTAGGAAAAAGGATAACTCAGGATACGTGGTTGGAGATACTCAGGAAAAATACAGGTTAACTCACATAACTTAATATTTTTCTCCTGTAGATTGGGGACATCCTGCACACATGTTCAACTCCTGCCAGGAAATTGTTAAGGCAGGTGGTGAGAAGGGGCATTTGTATGGTCTGAACCCCAGGGTCTGCTGAGATAAGCAATGAGTGAAGTGGGGGTGGGGAGAGGAAAATCTCTCTCTCTACTAACTTAGGCCAAAGGTCAGGGGCCTAGGACACAACAGAGAGATTAACAGGAGAAAAGACAAAGTCTGTACAGAATTTGTGTGAGCACTCAGGAATGAGGAACTTGCTGAATAGCCAGGGGAAAAGCTTTATACACCAACTTCAAACAAAGGATGAAGAAGAGCTTACAATGGGAGAGTATGGAAGGTTCCATTGGGTGTTTTGATGCTAACGGGAAACTACATTCAAACTTGCTTGTGGTAAGGGTCAGTCTTCTCCCTCTGAGGATGGGCAATGGTAGCTGTATTTTCCAGAGGCTCTGCCTAAGATTCTTGTTTTTCTATGGTCTCTGATTGTTCCAATGTTTTCATTACAAAGTGTTAATAATTTTCACACCATATTAGTGGGCCATTAATCCTTCTGAGGGCCTGAGGCAAGATGGATCCAACACAAGGGAACATAGGTCTTTTCCAAGGAGTTTACCTGGGAGGGCATAGAAAGCTCAGTAGAATGCAGCCATATAAGTAACATGATGTTCCTAAGGGCTGATGAAGGAGGAAATGGCTATTGAGAGTTAGAGCTAAACTTGCCCTGGCCAGGGAAATTAGAGATGAGAGATCTCCAGTGATGAGGGTCAGCATCTTTGAAGAAGAGCCTATGAATGTGACCACTGGAGAGTTAGCCCTAAATATTTTCCAGGTTCCAGAAGTCCACCTGTTAGCTTGATGGTACCAGTTGGGTAAGACTTCCTGTTCCCTTCATCTCTTCCCCTCTTTGCAGTTCATGCCTTCCGGGACAGAAACCACCCTTGGCAAGCTGCAGGAGAAAAGGTAAAAGCATTAGGTAGAATAAGACAGAAACAGCCTACCTGATCCCTTCCTCACTGTAGGCTTCTCACCTGGGCTGTGGGTAGGAGGACCAGCCTCCTAGATTTGGTGTTATGATGACTACCCAGGACTGAACATTTTAACTATTAATACTTATCATAGGACTTTTTAATTGCATATGAGTGAACAGAAAAGTCCTCAGGGAAGCTTTGGGATGCAAATAAAACCACTTTTCTATTCTTGGCTAGAAACCCTACTGGTTGAGAACTAAAAATAAAATCCTAAGCCCTCCAAACAACTGAATAAACTCCCTCTTGGCCAAGGAGATCCCAGAGAAACCTTAAAAACTAAGTTCCTGGCTTGGTGCCTGTGGCTCAAGTGGCTAAGGCACCAGCCACATACACCTAAGGTAGTGGGTTCGAATCCAGCCCGGGCCGCCAAACAACAATGATGGCTGAAACCAAAAAATAGCCAGGCATTGTGGCAGCCACCTGTGGTCCCAGCTCCTTGGGAGGCTGAGGCAGGAGACTTGCTTGAGCCCAGGAGTTGGAGGTTGCTGTGAGCTGTGATGCCACAGCACTCTACCCAGGAGACAGCTTGAGGCTCTGTCTCAAAAAAAAAACACTAAGTTCCTAGCTATGACAGGACCAGAAGTTGGACCTGCCTCATTATACCCCCTCCCTTTGTGGTTTAGACAAACCACAAAGGTCTGACCAGCATTAATGTTAAAACAGAGATCATAAGGCTGACAGAACAATCCTGCGGCAATAAGATATCAAATTATAAAAGGGACTTAAGAGCATGCCCGGCAAGGGTTAAGTTACACACCTTTAGTTAAAGTATGTTCTAACTGCTACAGGGTTTTTCTTTTTCCTTAGCAGCTAAACAAGCACAGGCCTGGAGATAAGCAATGTTAAAACAGGCGCAACTTAACCCAGCACAGTGGCTCATGCCTATAATCCTAGCATTCTAGGAGGCCAAGACAGGTGGATTGCTTGCTCTCACAAGTTCAAGACTAGCCTGAGCAAAAAGTGAGATCCCGCCTCTACTAAAAATAGAAAAAATGAGGCAAGAGGATAGCTTGAGCCCATGAGTTGGAGTTTGCTATGAGCTATGATGCCATAGCACTCTACCTAGAGAGACAGCTTGAGACTCTGCCTCAAAAAAAAAAAAGGCAGCTCATCCACTACCAGATGGTGACTAACTGGCCTCCCATTTCACAAGCCATAGTTACAGCTTTGACTGGATAGAAGAATGATTTCATCAACCTTCTGCTAATTAAAAAGGTCATTGATAACGGACTGGTTCTGGCTGGTTTACAAGGCTGCACATTCAGTGCCTTTGTGTCCCTGCTTCACCTTTTGATGGCAGAGGACCTAACTGTAAAACATTTACATGTTAAGCTTCCACTCCAAAGTGAACATGAGTCATATATAACATGCATGTTTATTCAGTAGGCATGCATTAGGACCCCCTTTAAGAACATTCACAGCTCTTCCCATGATCTGTAGAATGTATATACTTGGCCATCTGTTCAGCATAAATTCCTGATCTACTCTCCTTCCCTCAAAGTGCCTGCCTTTTGGCTTTTGCCAGAGACTATGCCTCCCAGTTTACCAGGTTGGCCACTTTCCTTACCCTTTGTAAGAAATATAGATCTTCTTTCTAAACGTATAAATTTTTTGAGATAGAGTCTCCTTCCATTGTCCTTGGTAGAGTGCAGTGGCATCATAGCTCACAGCAACCTCAAACTCTTGTGTTTGAGCGATCCTCTTGCCTCAGCCTCCCAAGTAGCTGAGATAACAGTTATACACCAGAACACCCAGATAGATTTTTCCATTTTTAGTAGAGACAGGATCTTACTCTTGCTCAGGCTGGTCTCAAACTCATGAGCTCAAGCAATCCACCTGCTTCGGCCTCCCAGAGTAGTAAGATTATAGGCATGAGCCACCATGCCCAGCCAATTGTGTGATTTTTTGTGATTTTTTAAGACAACACGGTGGTTGCCTGAGATGATGATTTATTGTTTAATGGGTATGGTGCTTCAGTTTGGGAAGATGAAAATGTCCTGCAGATGGATGGTGTGATGGTTGCACGATGATGTGAGCGTACTTAATGCCACTGGTCTGTACATATTAGAATGGTAAATTCTATGTTATATATATTTTACCACCATAAAAAATAGTATGGGATTATTTTTTATCCACTTGGAAAATAGAGTCAAATTATAATTATTATTTTTAAAAACAAAATCTTATTGGGTGTTTTGCCCATTCAAACATCTCCAGAAAGACGTGGAGAAGTTAAACACAGCACCAAGAGTGACAAAATGGCTTGGGCAAAAAAGAGGAATTAGTTGACTCAACCAACTGAACTATAGGAAGAGTGGGTGTGAGCTTGGCCTCAGAGATGACCACACTGGGAACTGGAACACCACCCACTCTTTCTCCATCTCTCGTTTCTGCTTCTCTCAATGCACCAGTCACTCTCTTTCACCACAGACTGGCCTCTTCCGCACAGCCACTGAACAGGTCAGAGTCGCCCTTCACAGATTTGCCATCTGAGCAAGGCTGAGATCCTCCATCAGATTGAAGGGCAGAAATCCCAGGAATGGCTGAGCTTAGGAAACATGACTGCCCCTGGCCAAACATACAGTTAAGAATGCATAAGGGTAAGAAACTGGGGGGCCAGGGCTACTCTAGGCAGACAACACAGTAGCCGCCACTCACTGTGCAGTCTGCCTTTCTCTGGAACTGATCTCAAATAGCACGAAGACCTCAGCAGCACAGCCAGGCCACCTATGCTCCCTTCTGCCCCCGCTTCTTGAGCCTTCTGGATCCCTGAATTTCTCGGCTAACACTAGTGGGGCTGGAGTGACTGGAGAACAATTGAATCCTGCCCTAAATCATAGCCATCCAATTTCTGGAACAACATTGGCCAACACAAGATTCCCATTGTTTCTAGTACCTATCTCCAAAGTCCATCCTCCCAATCCCTCACTCCTCTGAATCAGTGTTATTAGTGTTAAAACCCCAGGTCCTGGCCAGGAATGGTGGCTCATGCCTATTATCCTAGCACTCTGGGAGGCCACGGTGGGTGGATCGTTTCACCTCAGGAGTTCAAGACCAGCCTGAACAAGACTGAGACCCCCCCATCTCTAAAAATAGCCAGACATTGTGACAGGTGCCTGAGGCTGAAGCAAGAGAACTGCTTGAGCTCAAGAGTTTGAGGATGCTGTGAGCTATCTGTAAGCTATGACACCATAGCATTCTATCGAGGGTGACACGGTGAGACTGTCTCAAAAAAAAAACCAAACCCCAGGTCCCAATCAGACTGTGCTGTGCTATTTTTTGGAGTGGATCGTGGATTATCAATTTATCAAGTAAACGAATGTGATCAGCCCTTGTTTCCCCAGGTCCCTGCCCACTGCCTTCATCTCCTCTTAGGCCTGGCTCTCCTTCTGCAGAGGCCCAACCCGGCCTGTTATCCGTGAGGGAACATGAGAGAAATACTTAACACTCGCAAAGATGGTGTGCTCCACCCTTCAAAGAAAGATAAATTTAGACATAAAACAGGAAGTAATTCTCTATGTGGCTGTGAGTGATCAAAGAGAAGTTATTGCCTCAAAATATTTTGACGCAGACGTGTGGGAGAGCAGCTCTCAAACCTCAGAGTGGATTAGAATCAGCAGGGCTGCGGCTCACACCTATAATCCCAGCATTTTGGGAGGCCAAGGCAGGAGGATTGCTTGAAGCCAGGAGTTCAAACCTAGCCCAGGCAACACCAGAGAACCCCCATCTCTACAAAAAATTAGCCAGGTGTGTTGCTACATGCCTATAGTCCCGGCTAATTGGGAGGCTGAGGTAGGAGGATGGAATGAACCCAGGAGTGCAAGACTGCAGTGAGATATGATTGCACCACTGCACTCCAGCCTGGGCAACAGAGTGAGACTCTGTCTCTAAAAATAAATAAAATAATGCCCAGATGACCAAAAATTATTTTATAACAAAGACATTTGCACCAGAATGTTTATTGCCGCCCACTTCATAATAGCCAAGACATGGAAACAGCCCAAGTGCCCATCGACCCATGAATGGATTAACAAATTTTGGTATATGTACACCATGGAATACTAAGTGGCCATAAAAAAGACGAAGACTTCACATCTTTTATGTTTACCTGGATGGAGCTGGAACATATTCTTCTTAGTAAAGTATCCCAAGAATGGAAAAAGAAGTATCCAGTGTACTCAATACTACTGTGAAATCATTATATAACCACCTACACACTCAGAGGAGTAGCAAAACATAACTATAGTCCAGAAAGTAGAAGAGGAAAGAGAGGGGTGGGAAGAGGAGATATGGGAGAAGGGAGGTTATTCTGAGGGACCTCACTTAATGTGCATGATGCACTGGTACATTTCAAAACTATTAAGAAAAGAGTATAATTGTGATGGATGTGTTACTTGGTTCAATGTGAACATTTCACATTGTATATCAAAGCAGTACCCTGAACCCCATAATTTCATCAATGTACAAAGTTATGTTTTAATAAAAAATAATTAATTATAAATAAAAAGATAAATAAATAAATGAAAATAGATAAAATAAATAGACTCATCCAGAAGACTTGGTAAGCCACATGTTGTTTAACCACTGGAGTTTCTGATTCAGTCCATTGGGAGGTAGGGCCTGAGAATTTGCATTTCTAAAAATCTCCCCATGATGCTGATACACTGTTAGTCTAGGACCATTTTCGAGAACCAGTGTGGCTGAGGTTTAGAAAAAGACAGAGAAAACCTCTCCAGGATCCAAGGCTTCCATCTGACTCTGAAGGTCTCAGGACTAGGTCAGCGGAAGGACTCTTTAGGACTGATACTCCAGGATTATAGTGCTAGATGGGTGATTAAATATGTACTTGTGTCAAGCTATTCTGATTATTATCATAAATAATCATGGACTTCTTACTTCATTATGATACCATAAAAATTTCTGGGGGGAGCTTCAGAGCTCTATACACTGCAGAACCTCATTACATATAACTTGTTAAAGTCACTTAGTGAAAAGCTTGAATTATAGAATATTCTAAATAAATGCCCTTTTACTCATAAGTTCTATTTGAGTAATATAAATGACTATTTGAAATTATGAGCAAAAGGGCATTTATTTAGAATATTCTATAATTCAAGCTTTTCACGCCTACAAAAACTTTTCAAAGCAAAGCTTTCTCTGATGTTGCCTTGCAGAGCAAATGTTTATTAATTAGTGTGTAAAGAACAGCATATAACTACTGTGTAAATGCCTTAGGTATGGTTGGAACTATTAACGTCAGCTAAATACATGCCTTCCTCTCCTCTTTCCCCCAATAAATAAATCTTAACTTGCATTTTAATTTAATAATCTTTCCATCCTTCCAAAATAGCTATGTTTATTCTCAACATCTAATTTTAGACATATAACTAACATGTTACAATTTCCACTGTCAGTTATTTAAATATCACTCCTCTCTCCCACACACATAAATCCTATTTGCATGTCTATAGCCACTCTGATCATTCTCCACAGCTAGTCTTTGATCTGTGATCATTGCCACCTTGATCTTGGTCATATGTTCTCCTGCCTCAAGGAATTAATGCCCTTCCAACTCTGCCCAGCCTCAGGGTACAATCAAGGCCCCTGCATTTCTCTTAGATCTTATTCAGCCGCTGTAACTTTTCTTTGGTTTCTCCCTTCTCCAAAGTCCTTTACCACTCAAAACCTCAGAATTGAAAGGGACCCCTTAAAAAGCTTTCAGGCCACACTCCCCATCTCACCTACCAAATGGGTCCACAGGGTACAAGGCCGAGCAATGGCCACACTCTGAATGGACAGGCTGGTGATCAGGAGTTTGACTCCATTCTTGGCACATAACACATTGTGAAGAGTCTGCTAACCTCCCTCTACAGGAATCCCAGGAGACAGCACAGGTCACCCTTGGTGGCACAGAGCAGAACATTTAACCACCTTTCTGAATGTGCATACCTGCAAAGGTTAACATTATCATTCACCTGGAATAATCATGGTTGGCACACTTAAAATAATAATAAATTATACTATTATTATCAGGAAATAATCATGCCTTCATGGGTCAGATACTTTTAACTCTCTGGTTCACCATTTCTGATTCTAGGTTTCTCTCTGGTCCATCATTAGCCTCTTTCACTAAAGTCTCTAGAAAACTACTGAACTATATTCGCCGGTAATCCAGAAATCCTTAGTCTAACATCTTGCTTTGTCACTTTTTTGTGTTTATATAAAAAAGTAGATCATAGACTCCTCAAAAACATAGGCTCTGTTTTATACTTTGTGTCCCTTGTCAGCTGTGTCTGAATAGTCACCAGGATGTAGAATCTCGAGTCCCCCTGCCAATGTCTGCATGGTTCCCAAGGGATGGATATATTCATTATATATATGGTAGAGGGATTTTATGCAGGGACATTTCAAGAAAATATGCTCTCTTTACCAGTGAGTCACCAGCCAAAATCCCTATAATGGGTTTCTACCCTGATGGAATGGGACAGACTGATGAAGAACCACCGCTCCACCTCCAGGCCTGGAGCACAGCTGGCCTCCTCTGCTCTCTCCAAACTCCTGTCTTCTAGGTGTCACCCTGGTCCCACACTGCCTTTCAGCTGCATGTGTAAATCCCCACCCACCCCTCATGTGGTTGGCCTGGATCCAGGGGCCTAGGGCCAGAGTATGACTCTCATGAGGAGTACACACAGCAGGAAGGTAATGCAACCCAGTAAGCAGACTGAGCAAGTATTTGCACAGAAGAACAGACGTGCAGATGCCAGGCAAGATAGGAGCGGTAGCTACCAGCCAAAGTCAGTGGGGATCAGTCACGGGTGGCATGTCTACCACCTCAGAGAGCCTTCAAAGAGAAACTGGCTCATTTTTCACACACAAGCCCTATAGTCTCAGATCACTTTACTCCCATTTGCCCTGGCTCTGCAGAACCCTGAATGGACAGGTCAGCCCTGAGTCCTTGCTGGGTGGGGAGAGGAATCCAAATGGGATTTGAGATTGGAGGTGAAGAGAGGAGCAGTGCCCATGTTGGGAACTGGTAGGAGCTGGATTCCAGGAGCAAGAACAGGAGCCCTTATCCCTCAAGAGTGAGACTGGTAGGTTGGTCTTCATGCCCTTTCTCCTGGGCCTGCTACTGGCCTCCTTTGTTTCTCCTGTGTTTAGCATTCTGACTCCATATATGGCAATATATATATGCAGGGAAAGAGAAAAAACCAAATGGACACAGAAGATTTGGCTCTTTGACTCCCACAGGGACCCCATCCCCGCCATGCTCTCAGTTTTATCAGTGACATACATTAAGTACTTATTCTCAAAAGGTGGAGTGAAAGACAGCAGACCTGGCCTCTCGTTCTGAACCTGACCCCATATTACAATCAGCTAAAGAATGAAAACACCATCTCAGTGACCAGGCAGCTCCACCAAGTCAATTAAATAAGACGCTTGGGCTTAAAATTCAGACCACCCAGTGTATTTTAAAACTCCCCAGATGATTCTACTAACCAGTCAAGGCTGAGCTCAGTGCCTGAATATTACACATCCCCTGTCACGCTTGGCTGCACGTTGAACTCCTGTAAAGAACTTTAAAAATTATTGTTCAACTGCAACTTGGACTTTACCTAACAAACGCAAACAATGTAATCTAACTGTGTGTGCCCTTAAATTAATCCGAAATAAAAACAAGAAAATTACTGTTGTCTGTGCCCTGCCCCAGACCAATTAAATTTAGAGTCTCAGGAGATTGTGGCCCAGTATCAGTATCTTTTAAAGTTCCTCAGATAATTCTTTTTGTGCATGTACTAAACTATACGTAACACACAATTTACCTTTTAACTATTTTTAAATGTACAAGTCAGTGGCATTAACAGTGTTGTGCCACCATCACCACTATCCATACCCTGAAATTTTTATCATTCCTTATGGAAACTTTGTACCCATGAAACTTCCCATTCCCTTCTCCCCGCTAAGCTCTGACAACCACCATTCTCCTTTCTATCTCTGTGAATGTAACCACTCAGAGTACCTTCTGTAAGTGAAGTTATACAATTTTTGTCCTTTTTTTCCTGTCTTATTTCACTTAGCATAATGCTTTCTAGGTTCATCCATGCAGTAAAATGTATCAGAATGTCATTCCTTTTTGTGGCTGATTATTATTCCATTGCAGGAAGGGACAGGAGGGGCAGAAGAAAGTCACTGCTGCCTGGACAGCTGATCGGCCTGAAAGGAGAAGTGGCAGCACCTGCTAGTTTTGAGATCAACTCGGTATATTCTAAGATAGCACTGTCTAAAGGATGACCCACAGAACACACTTAGCAAAAACAGGCCCTTACTTGCTTAGAAAGTTTGGAGAAACTCTATAAACCCGTGCAGTCACAACAGACGTCAGTGTTTTGAAGGCTCTGAGACTTACATTTAAAAAAACCTGTGTAACTTTAACACAGTGTTTACCAGACTTATTTTGCCATGGAACTCTTTTCTTAAGTAACACATGAATGATGTGTTTGAAGGAATTGGTGTTTCTCAGGACATACTTCGGGGAATTTTGCTCCTGAGCCAGAGAACTGAGTGCTCATACTACCCTTGCTCTTAAATCCCAGGCCCACCAAACTCTTATCATTCCTCCTTATCATTCAAAGCCCTCGGTTGATGACAGCAACCCTCAGCTCTCACTTCCCTTTACCAGCTGTGTCTCTTCTTTCTGAGACAATGTGCATTCTGTCCCTCAAATACCACTTCTTAAAACCCATCTCCTGTACCTTTGGCCCTTCTCATTTTCCCCCCTTGAAACATACAGTCCATCCCTTCAGGATCCAGCTCTAAACTCTGCCTCTAGGAAACCTTTCTGAAGAGGTCCACTTACTCAGAAGGGTCAGTTTTCAAGTTCTACTTTATTTAATCCTAGTGCATCACAGACAACCTGCTGACAATACACAGTTACACAATTCTTCTCCTGGGAATAATTTGTCATCTCCACTGTTCACGGTTACTCATTCACCCTCAGGGCTCAACCTCCTAATACCTTTGCCCTCTCTACTGCCCTGTCACAATATTCCACACACCAGAAATGTTTGTTTCATTTCCTCCTGAATAAAACAAGTTATGAATAACAGGTACATTTGAAAGTTTCAACAACATTCTTTCAAGCACAGTGATTTATACAACTCAGTACTACCACAGACTAGTAAAGAATAATTCCATATATTTCTTCAATTTGTCCCTCCTTTCTGTGGCCAGTGTGAAGGCTATTGACAGAGGTTTTTCTTTCTTTCTTTCTTTTTTTTTCTTTTTTGAGACAGAGTCTCATTTTGTTGCCTTCAGTAGAATGCTGTGGCGTCATAGCTCACAGCAACCTCAAACTCTTGGGCTCAAGCAATCCTCTTGCCCCAGCCTCCCAAGTAGCTGGAACTACAGGCATGTGCCACAATACCTAGCTATTATTTATTTATTTATTTATTTATTTATTTATTTTAGAGACTGGGGTCTCACTCTAGCTCAAGTGAGTTTCGAATTCCTGAGCTGAAGCAATCCACCCTCCTTGGCTTTCCAGAGTGTTAAGATTACAGACATGAACCCCTGTGCCTGGCCAGAGGTCTTTATTTCTCAACTACACTATTATAACACTTCTTGGACTTCCAGCCTTTCCCCCTCCCTACACTGCTGTCCAAGAAAATTTCTGAAAACTCAAAAGTGAAATTACTGATCTGCTTAAAATATTTCATTTACTCCCCATCACATACTTAAAGAAGGATTTCTCAAAGTTCAAGGGCTTTGCCAATCTTTAAGGGCTTTGTCATATCTACACACCCACCTTGGTATTAGGTATTTAATATATACTTCTTTATATAAAATCCCATTTTTAACTTAAGTAAATTTGACATTATCCTAATGGATATTACTAGGGAAATGCCAGTTCTGATTGGCAGATATTTCCTTTTCTATACTAAATTAATATATAACTATTAAGATAGAAATATCCCTCCAGTACTACTTAAAAGTGTCAGTAGTAACTCCAGTGGGGCATAGATAACTCTGTGGTAGGCATAGGCCTGCAGAGAAAAAGTTAGTCCTGTGGCCTGACATAATCTGGTCTTCACTGTCTTTTTCATCTTGGTTTCCGTCCCTTGTTCACCTATTCCCAGCTCTCCTGAACCTACTGCAGCACTGCAAACTTGCTGTGATGTTTTACAGATGCCCTATGATGTGCTTTCATAGGGCAGTTTTCTATCCTGTTTCCCAAACCATCTCTTCTCATCTTTCCACCTGGATGGAAAGGTATTTTTATACTTCCTTCTTATCATCAGCACAATACTCTCACTACTCTCTTTCCTTGCCTCAAATAGACATAGAATTTAGTCTATGGCCCTGTGGATACAGCCTCATGTTCAGGACACAGTGGAAGCAGCATGGAAGATCCTAATGATTCCCCGGGTGTCCCACTGCCCTCAGACACCAACATTGTACTCTAAAAACTCTGAGGGAATAGCTTTGGTAAGGACTGAATTGTAGCTGGCATCCTAAGTGGCTCATCTACTGAGGTTGTCTTCATTTTTCACTGTCTTCGCATAGGCTATTTTACAACTGTGCGCGATTGAAGTGAACTTCAGAAAACTACAAGTAACTCTTGTTTATTAAACAAAGTCTTTTAAAGGAAGGTTCTATTGAATTCCATCCTCTACTGTGGAAGAAGCTGGTTTTGTACCTATGAAGCAAATTCATTTCAATGAATCTATGTATTTATCTGGTCTTCAGATATTCCTCTGAATTGGCTGTAACACATTTCTGATTCCCCTGTTAATTAATGAATTAAATAGAATCTTTGATACATGTTCATTGTATATTTATTGAGAGTCACAATTTAAACTTTCTTTTTAAAACTATCCTCTAACAGTGCATATTTGACACAGAGCCTGGCATAAGGTAGATACCCAATGACTATGTGTTAATAATTGGAAAAATCAATTTAGGTAAGTAATGTCTCCTGACTGTGGTCCATATCAAGTATGTAGGTCTAGATGATTCATCATAAAGGAAAGGTGTGGGATACTGGTGTGACACTTCAGCTACTATTGCAAAGTTGAAATTGAAAAGAGAGGCTCGGCGCCTGTGGCTCAAGTGGCTAGGGCACCAGCCACATAACCTAAGGTGGCGGGTTCGAATCCAGCCTGGGCCTGCCAAACAACAATGACGGCTGCAACCAAAAAATGGCCAGGCGTTGTGGCGGGCGCCTGTGGTCCCAGCTACTTGGGAGGCAGAGGCAGGAGACTCAAGCCCAGGAGTTGGAGGTTGCTATAAGCTATGATGCCATGGCACTCTACCCAGGGGGACAGCTTGAAGCTCTGTCTCAAAAAAAAAAAAAAGAAAGAAAGAAAGAAAGAAAGAAATTGAAAAGAGAAAATTCCCATAACCCTTTGGGAAGTGATGGCAAGAACTGGCTGCAGGGAATGTGCTGGGTCTAAGGGTGGCCTGAATGGCCCCAACACAGAGGCAGAGTCAGAGAGGTCATGAAGAGTGCTGGGCATGGAATAAAGGATGAGAGAAAATAAATGTCATGTAAGCCACACACTCCTGTTTCCTTTCCCTCCATTAAATATAGGTCTAAGGACCTGCAGATTTTCTCCTCCCATGGGTCTTTTAAAACCTCTCCAACTATGAAATAATATATCATCCCAGCATTTTTTTAGTTGAAGTATCATCTATAGTTAAATTGCATAAAGGAAAAAAAAACCCTATGAGTCAGTTTCCAGATCTATGAGTGTTTTGAAGATTTTATAAATGGAGTTCCATAGAATGAAACCACCAGCTTCCTGAGAATTGTCTAGATTCACAAAGATCTATATAACTTTCAACTAATCAGGAAGAACTCCTAAAAATATTATCTGTAAACATGCATGAACTTCTAAGGCACGTTTAAAAGCCAGCTCTCCACCCTCAATTTTTCTCCTATCTTTATATAAATACAAGGTTGATATAGGAAAGGAAACTGAATTACTGTTTATTACATTGTTCCCAAAATTAACGTGGCAGTTTTGAAAGTACTAATGTACAATGCACGTATTTCTCCCTGACACTAGATAATACTGTTAGTCCTGTTATTTTCACATTTTACAGATGTGGAAATTGGTGCTCAGAGAAGTTAAGTAACTTGCCTAAGTTCACACCACTAATAGCAGCATCAACATTCAAATTCAGGAGGGTGGGCCTGGGTGGGCATAGCAACAAGGTGAGATTTATTTAAACTTGGGCCCTGTGGATACAGCCTCATGTTCAGGACACAGTGGAAGCATCATGGAAGATCCTAATGATTCCCAGCGTGTCCCACTGCCCTCAGACACCAAGAGACATCATCCGAAGGGCACATCTACTCAAAGAACAGCAGAGTGAGCTAGAAAAACATTTTGAGATGAAGAAGTACGCCACCCACGAGGACTGCAAGCCCTGGCAGAACGACTCAACCTGTAGGAGTACCAAGTATAGGTGTGGTTCAAGAACTGCAGGGCCAAACAGTGACATGGAGGTCATGGACAGGGAGCCCAAGGAGCCTGGGCTGCGCCCACCTGCCCCAGGCCCCCCCACCCCTAAGCAGCAGCTGCCCCATGTTCCCACAGGCCCAGGTTTCCACAGCTCTCTTCTGTCCAGCCCCCTCGAGAATGTTCCCAGCCTCAGAACCCACCTCAAACTGCAGCCTCCACAGGTCTGGGGGCACCCAGGGTATAGCACCCTGGACGGCACCCCCGCTGTCCCCTGCCCCATGCCAGGCCTGTGCCAGGGCCCAAGCTAATGCCCAACCTTAGGCCCATTCCCAGCTCCAAGACCATGCCCAGGTCTAGGCCCAATCTCAGGTCCATTCCTAGGTCCATTGTCAGGTCCAGGACCAATCGTAGACCCAGGCTCATTCTAAGGCCCTGCCCCAGACCCAGCCCCAGGACCACTGTGGTCCCAGAGCCCTTATGCCTGCAATCCTCTGCAGACATTCCAATATTATCTGACATCTCTGAGCTCCTCTCATCCCAAGATCCCTCCCAGCTCCCCATATCTGGGCACCAAGAGGGGGATGATTTTGAGGACAACAAAGACTTAGGCTCTGGGTCACTACTCGATTTATAGGGAGCTATGCCTGCAAAGCCCTGAAGATCTCAGGGACCAGAGGGCCTGGAGCAGTGGCTGGTTACTTTCTGCTGGTAGATGCACTACCCTTTAACCAACCTGCTGGAGGGGCGAATTTGCTGCCTTAGCTGTGGGCCATGATAGGTCACCCTGCTATGAATGTGCTCACCTGGTTATTTGGGTTTACTAGGACAGAAGGCTGTTTTTGGAAGCCCAAAAGCTTTCTTTCTTTTATTTTTTAAAATTAATACGAGGATACAATTTTTAGATTACATTGTTCTCACTTCCAGGGTAAAGTTACATTTGTAGAAGAGCACCTAAGCCAGGGGCGTGTTATATACCCTCACAATGTATACCTTAGGTGAGATCCTGCCTCATGCCCTCCCTCCTTCTGCCAAACTCCCCTTCCCTCTTTATGAACTGTGCTGAAATAAACATTCTAGGGAAAAAAAAATTCAAATTCAAGGCTAACTCTAAAGGTCATATTCCACTATACCATTATGCCCCAGAAAAGAGTCTCTGGAGTGAAATTACATAATAGAAACATTAACATTTGATGAAGAGGAGAAAAAGACCAGACAAAAATTGTCATGTCAGTTCACAGGGATAGGAGAGAGCAAGAGGTGTCAGTACAGTGACCAATTGAACTATATTAGGTAGGACGTAATCAAATCGGAAAGGATATTCTCAGGGTAACTTAGATCGGTACTCATTTTAACCCAAACGCACCTATGAGAAGCTGCATATGCAATAACTTGAACACAAAGACGTTTCTAAGACATCTGCATTTAAAAGAAGTCTGTTGAACCTAAATTAAAATGTAAGGTTCCAATAAAGACTAGAAAATTTGACTTTCATAATTGCCACATGCAGGAAATAGCTTCCCCGAAAATATTTGTTCAATGACTGAGAAAAAACAGGAAGTCACTAGAAACTATTGGAAAAGGCTTGCCACACCAAGCTGAGTACGAAACAGCATTTGGATGTGCAAGTGTGATAACATTTATTAAGTACCTACTATGTGCAGGTCATTGATTAAGTGCTTCATGTACATCAACTCCTTTAATTTTGGCATAACCTATACAAACCACATCTGCAGTCTCATTTTTAACAGAGGAGACAGAAAAATTAAGTAACTTACTCAAGCTCCTAAAACCTCAATCCAGCAGATTTTTCTGGATACAAAGGTTATGCTCTTAGCAAATACACTGCATTCTGAACTCTGAACCTACACCAGAGTGAAGAAGTTCAGTGACTGCTTGTGCTAGAATGTGGCAGAGACTGTATGGTGCACCTACTTCACCAAAAGGTATTGAGAATCTGGGTGTCTGAATCATTGCTATAGAAAATTCTGCTGTCTTGGGTGATGAAAATGCTAATGGCAACAGAAATTAGGCCTTGTATCAGCGGTTACTGGCTGATAACATCTCATTGTTTGCTTTTGTTCCAAACTAACCTATAGTTTTCAATGAGATAATGTCCTTGGAAACTGGTAAGATTGGGAGCGGGTGCACAGGTGTAATCTTCTATTGCTTCATCTATTCTGTATCATTCTAGGGAAGGGCATTCTCTATAAGGTTCCTGTTTTGATTAGGAATATTGTGGGTGGCAGTCCGAGCCACCAGAAACCAGATGATTCCTGCTAAAACCCAACATCTTCAAGATCTGATTAGCTCAGTTTTTTAAATAACTTTTTTTCTTTTTTAAGTCTAGAAATTTCGGTCAATTCCAACGTAAGTATCCGGATCTTCACCACTACTTCCCTCGGCAATCCACACACATCTAACTCTAAAACCAGAAGCGCCAGCGATGTGGCGGGGTACCCGCAAGTCCCTACTCAGCTGAGCACCGACACGGGACAAGCGGGTGGGGGCCGGGAACCGGGACCAAGAGCCGCGTGCTCCCCTCGCTGGCGTAAGGCAAGCCTCCTCCCACGGTCTCGGGAAGCCCCAACGCCGCAGGCTTCCTTGCCGTGGAGGAGCCACCAGGGTGTAGTTCCTCCACGGCTTCCTCCTCCAGCTGCGGCCGGGTCCCTTCCTGCTCGACCAGCCTCCGCCGCCGGGGTTTGAAGCGCGCGCCACGGCGAGACCGCGGGAGGGCGCGGGAGGCGCGTGCGCGCGGTGGGCCCCCGCCCCCGTCCCCGCCCCCATCTAGAGGCCCCGCCCCCAGCGCGGCCGGCGCGGCCGGCCGGCCCGACTCCTTCTGCAAACTCTTCTCGGCGGAGCGGGGAGCCGAGCTTCCTCCTCCCAGGGCCGTGCCGCGCCACCCGACTTGTCCTTCCGCCCCTGCCTCCGCAGCTCGCCGGCGAGCGAGGGGGCGAGCGGAAGGCGCGCTGTGGAGCAGCGGCGGTCCGGGGTCGTCGGCGCGGGCCATGTCGCTGTGGGGGGAGCCGCTTCAGGCCTCGCTGCCTTCGGGCTCACAGCCGCCTTCGGCTGGCGCGACCCTCAACCGCCTGCGGGAGCCGCTGCTTCGGAGGCTCAGCGAGAGCTTGGACCGGGCGCCCGAGGGCCGGGGCTGGAGGAGGCTGGCGGAGGTGGCGGAGAGCCGGGGGCGTCTCCGGCTCAGGTGAGCGCGGGGCTCTAGACGGGCCGGGGCGCGGCCGAGCGAGCGGGGCTCCGGGCCGGAGAGGTGGACACTGTCGGGGACAGTCACCTTTCAGAGAGAGCCTCGAGGGGACCTAGCGGAGTCCTGGGAGCGCCAGGGGTTCAGTGGGGCTTGGGGCTCCGGAAGGGAGAAGGCAAAAAGGGCAGGGCGCTGCGGCGCACCCTTTTCCTACCCTCCGCCTCTTGGGCTGAAAGAGAGAAGTCGAGGTTGACCTCAGAGGGTATAGAAACGAAGGCTATCAGGAGACCGCTGTGCTAGGCAGGAATTCCAGGGGACTTCAAACGCAAAAGGAGGATATGGACCCAGCCCTGGAAGACCCAAGGCAAGTGGGGAAGAAGCGCGGGTGAAGAGGTAATGAAAAGCAAAGGGCTGGGCGCAGGAATTCATGAAGGTTTTGAATGACGGTGGGAAAGACTGAAACTTGAACTCATTGCTTTCCTCCATCAAACCAAGTTATCAGTTCTCTTCCAGAGGTCACCTTAAACGTTCACCTCCTAAGTGAAGCTATTTTCCTTATCAGACTTGAAACGACTCTCTTAGTGGTACTTAAAGTTATTCTCGGGTCTCTCTTACACTCTTTAGAATTTTTGAAGGCCCCAGACAGCTATGTGGGTAATATACATGACATACATTAATATATACAGATATTTGCCACATTTGTAATTAAAACCAAGAAACATTCAAAATATTTGCTTAAAGAGAACAGTTCATTACATGGTAATAGATATACTCTAACACTTTTTTGGAAAAACAAATTTTCCAGAACAAAAAATTAATTAGAAAAGTGACAGTGGTTTACATTTCGAAGATCTCTTTAATGTCTTGTCTTAATCTCAGAGCTGGATTCTTTTATGTGTTTTTGCGTTGGGTCTGTTGCGGTATCCACAGGTCAGGGAACACCGGAACTTCCAGTGTACGCTCCTGAGGGAATGAATGAAAGAGGTAAAAAAGGTCTTAGTATTATCCTGAAAATTCGTTTTAACCTTGTAGACTCCCTGAAAAGGTCTCAGGAACTTGCAAAAGATTCCCAGAACCACACTTAAAGCCCTTATGCCATACCGGTGTTTTTCAACCTTTTTTGTCTCAGGGCACACTTAAATTATGTTGACCAAAAAAAAAAAAATATATATATATATATATTTTTTTTTTTTTTACTATATATATATATATATATATTTTTTTTTTTTACTATATATATATATAGTAAAAAGAAGAATATACTTACTGTACCTTGAACGTCATTTGAAAATAATTAATGGCTCGGCACCTGTGGCTCAGTCAGCTAAGGCGCCAGCCACATACACCTAAGGTGGTGGGTTCGAATGCCCAGCCCCGGCCGCCAAACAACAATGATGGCTGCAACCAAGAAATGGCCGGGCGTTGTGGCGGGCACCTGTGGTCCCAGCTACTTGGGAGGCGGAGGCAGGAGACTGGCTTGAGCCCAGGAGTTGGAGGTTGCTATGAGCTGTGATGCCATGGCACTCTACCCAGAGAGATAGCTTGAGGCTCCGACTCAAAAAAAAAAAAAAAAAG
>CAUYQV010079419.1:0-14250 GCA_963574575.1 Galagoides demidoff
ACACTGTCTTGTATTTATTTTTTCTCAAGAAGACACACTAGGGCTTATTTTCAGGGGATGTCTTATTTTTATTAAGTATGATACAATCTACATTTACTCAAATACAGTTAAGTCATCTTCTTCTGTAACTTGACGGGGAAGCCGACCTTGTTGGTGGGGCTCGTGCTAGGGATGCGTGAACTCCTTTCCCCTAGCCGTTTGCACGTGTGCAATAGAATGCCAGCAACCTCGGTTACCACACCCACACCTGCGCAAGTGTGAACAGCTCGGAGAAAGGAGCTGTGGCAGATAAAAGGTATTCCAGTCCTTCCTTACCGTTCCGTGCTGAAATGCGTAGCCACGGCCATCACTAGGTCTTATTGTCAGGATAGGGCTTATATTTAACAAATGCATAGAAATCCTGCCAGGGCTTATTTTGGGGGTAGGTCTTATTTTCGGGGAAACATGGTACTAGGCACATGTGTGTATAAGTGTCTCTTGGAGGACCTGTTTTCATTTCTCATGGGCATTTTCATCAGACTAAAATTGCTGGGTCACAGGGCAATTCTTTGTTTAACTTTCTGAGCAACTGGTTACAGCTTTTTGCATGTTTGCCCAACTGGGCTTGATTTGGCTACCCTGTCCCATTTACCACAGCCTAGGCAGCTCTGCGCTGGGCACGGGGCCCAAGGTCACTGAAAGCCCTCATCGGAAAGGAGGCCAACCAGGGGACAAGGTGAACGCTAAGTGATGTTGTGGTCCTTGAGATGCAAGGCAAGTATGTCAGCACGGGGTCTGGGAAAAGACACCCATCCTTCAGGAAGGCCTTGCTGGGACATTGCACCTGCTGAGCATTGCAACTTTAAAAGTTGGTGGAAATTATAAGAAAGGCACATCATAGCAATGGCCTTAAAGGAAAAGCACAAATGCCTCCTGCCTGATGGAGTCATGTATCTACATTTACAGTGGTAACGTGTGAATATGTACAGTGCAGGGGAACCTGAGAAACCTGTCCTCCTTTCCCCCACATGGTGTTGGGCAGGAGACCAACACGGGTGATGGGAATCACTGGCTCAAATCCATGTTCCATCTCTGACACCTTGGTAGGAATCTAACTCAACCCCTCCAAATTCTGTGCAATTACATAAACACAGGGTGTCCTGATGGTCACCACACATATACACACACAGGGAAAATGGGACATTGAGCTAAATGTACCTTTATTTACAAAATATTTGTTACAAAATTTTATAAAATAGTTGGAAAGTATTTCTCTATGTGCTGGTATATAAACATAAAAGATATAAAATATAAGTTTATTTTTCGTATTTGTGGCAACATTTGGAACACCCTATATTACTGAGCTCCCATTACTATAAAAGTATCAGGCTAGGCACCCCAGAAAATGCAAAGGTCAAAGTGAGCAGTGTGGGATTTGGCGGAAAGAAGGAGAACAAGAGCTTTGGTCCCTCCCAGCTCACAGTGAACTTTCCGTGTGGCTTCTGGAATGATGAGGATCTTCCCCTTCCTGCCTACCCTCTCCAGAGACTTGTCTTTACCAGCTCAGATGTTCAGACCCTGTCCCCTTGGAGGGATCCCGGTTCTATATAACTCACTTGCGGTGCAAGGTAGAATCTGAGGAAAAGCAGAAGCTGAACGCCTGGGGCAGGGGCAAGTGCAGAAAGATGTAAGAGGACACCCAGGTGGCAAAAGAATCTCATCTGACTTAGTAGGATTGATGTGGGCAATGAGATGAAATTGATTTGGAAATGGAGCCAGTCACTGACACTGATAAGACTATCGATAACAGCAACTATTTCTGGAAGGGTAAAGAAGAGGGAGGGAGAGAATAAGATTGGATGGATGGAAGGACAGGAACAGGAAAAAGGAAAGAAGGCGATCTGACGAGCAGGGAGATCCAAGTAAATATGGCCTTGCCTGCTCCTTTGTCTGCTGGAGCAAGGCTAACATACCAGAAGGTTCTGCCTAGCTCGGGGCAGGCGGCCTTACCCACCAGGCACTACAGGTGCTTCTGAATGGCCAGACCCAGGACCCAGAGTCCCAGGCACTTTGGCAGAAAACTGCTGCTGGCTCAGGCCACTGAACAACCCTCCCCGCCTCCATGAGCGACCACCCCACCCCCATCTAATTTATTTATCTATTCCTTCACTCTCCTTACCCAGATTTCCATAAACTCTTCCAAACCCACAGTGTATTCAGATGGAAATAAATGAGTTTAATTACTTAAAGCGAATTTGGAATTCAGAGGCTAACCTCTTCCTTCTGCATGTGAGCCCAGCCACAGAAGGAAGTGTAAAATATTCAAGCCTTTGAAAGATTGCAACCACTGGGCTTGGCAGACGCCAGCATTGTGCCTTTTTTCCTGGACAGGCTCCCGAGCTGGGGGAAAGAGATTGGCTCTTCCCTCCTCCCTAAGGGGAGTGGGGGGACAGAGAAAGCCTCAGCCAGGTCTCTCGCCCCCTGGCCTCTTCCTGGAGCCCTTCCCGAGAGGCTGCCTCCCGATGGTTTCCGTGTTCACCTCGCCCGCGCTGCTTGCTGGAGCAGCTGATAATTTTGCTCTGCAGCAAATGATGCATATGAGCGATCAGAAAATCTGTAACCAGAGGGGAAAAACGGCTGCTAATGTAGTGGTAATAGGGTAGTTTAGGCGAGACTTCCAGGGAAGAGAAATTTACAATTTAAATAAGAAAAATAATAAACTCTAAATTAACAAAAAGGGATGAGAAGAAGGAGGCTATGGCTATGGGGGTGGGTTGTGGGGTGGGGAGGAGGGTAGCAGCAGGACCTGACAGGACCCCAGAACCAGGCTGGGAGGCACCTCATCAAGTGAGAGGGGCCTGTGGTATGCACTCACATAAGGCCCGTCAGGGTTAGTCCAGGCCCAGCAAGTGTGAGGGGCATGTGGGGCTGGAACAGTTCCCAGAGAGCAGGTGGCAGACTGTGGATTCAGAGCCTGATCATCTGTCTCCAAAGCAGGTTCTCTGAGGGATTTTCAGAGACTGCCTTGGCTGTCCTACCACCCCAGGAACCATTTGCCCTCATCTGCATGGGGTGACATGGGCTGCAGAGATTGGGAGTGATGTCTGTCTGGCTGAAGACCCTTCTTTGCAGATACTGTGAGCTCAGTGAAGCCTAGAGGTTTCTCTGGGCAAAACCATAGAGCACCTACCCTTTCTCCTGCAGTGGCATTTCCAGCCAGGAATCAGGGCTCATCCTGCTCTTGAGTCCCCTTCAGCACAGGTGCCTCCTGAAGCCACTCATTCCTGCTGCCCTATGTCCATCTTCAGACCCTGACCCCTCTGCAGACACACTTCCCTTGGGCTAAGGTCTCCCCCAGTCCTTACCTGCACTCAGGTGTTTATAACGGCACCATTCACAGGAGCTCACACGCAGGAACAGCCCCAAGGTCCTTCAAGGCTGAGCATGTACAAAACATAGCCCACCCATACGGCAGGACATTCAGCCTTAAAAAGGAACGAAGCTTTGCTCTAAGTAGATGAACCTTGAAGACATGCCCAGAGAAGCCAGCCACATACAGATGAAATGTCCACAATAAGGAAATTCATAGAGATCCTTAGCTGACCACCTCCCTGCATTGACCACCTGTTTAAGTTTTCCTAATCTGTGTAGGCTGGATGTGTACACGTACATATCATGAGGAACATACTAGTTCTTTACGCTGACCACCTCTGTTTGAACACCGATTTGTTATAGTCCCTTGGGTGGTCATCTCCTACTACCTAGAGATTCCTTCTCAGTCTCTCCAGAAAGAGAATCTTTCTATGCTCACTGATTGCAAATGCTGCCTAGCCCCCTCTCGGCTCTGCTCCCTTGGGGAGTGTCTTCTGCCAGTAACCAAAATCCTAAGCTGAATGGGCCAAGCTCATCTTTCTTTAGGTCATTCATAGACATCCGGACTTTCCTTCTTTACTTTCCCCACCTGTTGTCCTCTGTTTACCTAAAGTGACAAGAAGACAGTAGCCAGACTGGGGTCCCTGACCCCTGGGAGATGGTTGTTCTCCATCTAACTCCTTCATCTGGGTTTGGAGGAACAAAGGTAACCCAGTAAGCAGACATCAGGCCATTCAAAGACTCACTGTTATCTTTCCTAGTCAAAGAGGGAAGGTATAGATTTGAGGATACATCACTTCTAAAGCCAGTGCTGTTTAAAATTAAAGTTACATATAATTAATCCTGGGATACTTCAGTGGAACCCAGGTTCATCTGACTCTCCCTTCCGGCTCACAAACACTGTAACTTTCACTAGACACATTATTCCTGAAACAGTTGCAGCCAGGACCCTGGAGAAGATGTGGAAACAGGACGGGGACATCAGGTGGTTCTTAACCACCTCCCTCAGGAGTCTTTGGAAATGCATGGTAAAATTTGGGGTGCTTTGGGAATGTAGCTAGTGGGCTGTTATAGGGATGCAACGAGTAGCCCAGACCTCATGCAGGTGCCCATATTACCCCATGGTCCAGCAACCCCCTGACTGCACACACATCCACAGGACATGAAATCAGCATGTGGAAGAGATGGCTGCACCATGTTCACCACCGCACTATTCACAATAGCCAAGGTACAGAATCAAACAGACACACACAATGCGATCCCAGTCAGCCTTTAGAAAGAAAGATAATTCCGTTACTTGTGAGAAAATGGGTAAACCTGGAAGTTACTATGCTGAGGGCAGTCAGCCAGCACAGAAACACAAATGCTGCATGAGCTCACTTACACATAGGTGGACAATTAAGTTTGAGAAAAAGTGCTACGTACCCACTGCTCAATATCACTGCTATGGTCACCTTTGAAGTATTCCCCTCAGGAAGCTATGCACGGACACCGGAGCCTAGTCCACCCTTCAAAGCACATTTTCTAGCATGAGTTCTCAAACTTAATTGTCAGACCACATGTGATGACAGTTCTGATGGCCATTCCAGAAAAAGAGTTCCAAAATTGCTTTGAAGAGTGGACCAGGTGCATAGCTTCCCAAGGGGAGTACTTTTAAGGTGATTGTGGTGATAGTCAACAATGAGGTACACAGATTGTCTGACCTTGTCCTATGCCGAGAATTCCTAGAAACATACAATTGAATGGTGGTTATCAGAGGCTGGGGGTGGGGCCAGAGTCTGAGGGTGGGTCCAGAGGCTGGGGATAGGCCAAAGGCTGAGGGTGGGGCCAGAGGCTGGGGGTGGGGCCAGAGGCTGGAGGTGGGGCTTAGGGATGCAGGTGGTGGTTTCCCTAAAGTGGTTCAAAGTTTCTTGTAGGAGGAAAAGTTTTAGGGATCTATTACAGGTTAATTATAATGCATTTTTTTTTTTTGAGACGGAGCCTCAAGCTATCCCCCTGGGTAGAGTGCCATGGCATACAGCTCATAGCAACCTCCAACTCCTGGGCTCCAGCGAGTCTCCTGCCTCAGCCTCCCAAGTAGCTGGGACCACAGGCACCCGCCACAATGCCCGGCCATTTTTTTTTTTTGGTTGCAGCCATCATTGTTGTTTGGCGGGCCCGGGCTGGGGATTCGAACCTGCCACCTTAGGTGTACGTGGCTGGCGCCTTAGCCGATTGAGCCACAGGTGCTGAGCCGCATATTTCAAACTAGGTGAAAATATAAGTTTTAAATGTTCTCACCACACAATGTTCTCACCACACAATGTTCTCATCCAACAAATAAGTATGTGAGGTGACCAATAGGTTGATTAACTTCATTTAATGATACCACAATGTGCATAAATATATATATGTGTAAATATATATATGTATTTACATGTGTATACATATATATATACACATATAAAATCTCAAAATATTATATTGTACCCCATAAATACACAGGGTGCCAAAAAATATATGCACGTTTTACATACTGTTGTCTATGGATTACTTTTTGAAGTTGAATTGAGATTAGATAATGTCAAGTGTATGTTATACACATCCATTTTACCTACAATTCATACACTTTGGGGAAATGGTGGATTTTACTTCCAATAAAATCTCTTAAACTATGTAGACATTTTTGGCACCCCCGTAAATACATATATGCAGTTATTATTTGTCCATTAAAAATAAAATCATTCCCTCAGATACCACTGGCAGGATTCTCCTACCCCTAACTTTTACATCAGAGTAGTCACGGACTGAGGTAATGGCTCTTTCTACTCCAGCTTGTGCTTCCACCCAGTCAAACAATGACAACAAAAATCCGGAAATGCCTTCTGGGCCAGCCCAGCCCCCCCAGTATGGGTCACCATTTGGGTTCCACAGTCCTCCGACCAGCTTCTTTCCACCCTGGCTTTAGAAGGTTAGAAATCTTTTGTTTTTCCTTCTTTTCAATTACAAAAGCCTGTTTGAACAGCCTCTGTGACAGCCCCATGTTCAAACAAGCTTTTGTAATTGAAAACAGAGCTGGCAACTTGGCTGCAGGGACACTACCCTCAAAGGGAGGGTTGCAGATCCTGCTGTGAGCTGCTCCCTAAGGCCACTTTCAAAGTGTTTAAAGCGTCTTTCCAATTAAAAAAAAAAAAAAAAAGGAAAAGAAAGAAAGAAAAATCCTGTTTAAACACACAGTCCAGACTGGCTGGCGTGGGTGACTGAAAATGGGAACTATGACACAGGCATTGCTTTGGATCCAGGGACTAGCTTTTTGGGAAATGAACAATGGAGGGGACACTGCTTTCTGAGGGCTTTTCCCCCACATCCCCCAGACCCCTCTTTTCATTCTAATTGGCCTTTAAGGTTCAATGCACAGTCTCAGCAAGTTCAAGTTCATGCTCAGGCTCACATTCAAGTTCAATCTCAATCTCTCTCTCTCTCTCCCACTCTCTTTTTTCAAGCATTATAAACATAATGACTGGGAACAATAGTTCTACAAGAATTGAGTTCAAATCCTAGCTGTGTGGCCTTGGGCAATCATTTAACTTCTCTGTTACTCAATTTCCTCTCCTGTAAAACAGTATTCCATTATCTTTGAAGATTAAAGGAGGTAATCTGTTTAAATTATCTTTTACCATATTGCAGGGCAAAGGCTCATTGTTCTATAACCTGTGGCCATTATTAATACTAATACTAGTAATAGTATTTTTATTTTATTTTTGTTTTTCTTGAGACAGAGTCTCTATCCTCCAGGCTGGAGTGGCAAGGGTGTCATAATAGCTCACTGCAACCTTGAACTCCTGTGCTGATATGATTCTCCCACTTCAGCCTCCTGAGTAGCTGAGACTACCTGTGTGTGCCACCGTGTGTAATTTGTTTGTTTGTTTGTTTGTTTATTAATTTGTAAAGATGACATCTCACTATGTTGCCCAGGCTGATCTCAACCTAGTCTCAAGTGATCTTCCTACTTTGGCCTCCCAGAGTACTAGAGTTATGAGCATGAGCCACTGCATCTGACCAGAAACAGTATTAATAATAAAGTGAAATATATTATAATAATAAAATAATAAGTGAAAGTTAAGAATGTAGAATATAGATTTGGGTGTCAGATTGGTCTGGCAGAACTTCTGTTTCTTTTATCTTAAAATGGGAGTAATGAGAGATTTACACACCCTCTTCCCCAGACACATGCACATCACTCAACACGTGCTGTGTGCCCCATACCTGGATGAGGTGTGGATAGGACTCACTAAAAGCAGGCAAAGCAAGTGGGACTTTGAAAGCAATTGAAAAGGACAGAATAAATTGTTAAGGAGGGTGGGAGGGTAGGAAAACTTCAAGAACAATGTGTTTGGAGCCAAGTACAACATGGTTGGGTGAGAATAAGATACATGGGTGTGCCAGGCCACAGCAATATCATGAGCAAAGAGGGAAGCTGGAGGCAGGGGAGGGGGTTGCTAGCATTTTAGTTTGGCTGGAGAATGGGTAAGTGGGGTGGGGTGGCTCTTGTGAGAGAGGTGCATGGAAGGATGGGATGGAGGTTGGCTACAGGAGCCCCTATCCATCTCTTGATTGTAACAGAAACTCAGCATCAAATGGCTTAAAAGAAAGAAAGATGGATGGATAGAGGAACGGATGAAAGGAAGAGAAATACATTTGTTCAACAGTAGTCTAACTTTGGGGTCAGCAGAATCAAAAGTCTCTGATGACTCCATTAGGATACATCTCACTCTCTGCTCTCAGGACTGTCCTTCTGGATTGCCTTCATTATTAAGTGCCACCTGATTACTCCTTGAGCTCCAACCAGAGCATCATTATCACTCATAGTGTCAGTGAGAAACCTTGGATTGCTTTGGATCATTTAACTATTCTGATGCTAAGTGCTGAGATGGAGGTGGGTAAAAGGGGCTGGAGTTGACAAAATCACATGAGCTTGAGTTGCTCATCCCTGGTGTCAGAGCTGGGGCCCTTGTCTGCACCTCAGGCATGTAGCCATTTAGTGTGTGAAAAAAGTTAGGAGAGAGGAATCAGGTGGCTATTCACAGAAGAGAGTGGTTTCCAGGGTGAAAGACCAGCAGAGGCCCCAACAGCCATGAGTTGACTTCAAAAGTAGGTGGTTCGGGAGGAAGGGCATGCTGGGTTTTGAGCATTTGGGTCTGAAAAGAGATTAAAGGGCCAAGATCAAATGGCCCAGGCGAAAGCTTCCAAGACCAAATGGGTCAGCGTGAAGTTTTGTGGGACCTGAAGCATACACAGTTGCAGGGGGGCCTCTTTGGGGTAGGCAGAATTCTACCTAGAGCAGCTCCTGTGACCTGCGGCCCATGGCCAGAGAACCCTGCCTGGTCTCTGCGATCCATGGCCTGTGGCCAGTGACTCCCATCTCCTGTGACTTGTGGCTGTGACCAGGACTCCCTCCTGGCTCCTGTGACTTGCCCGGTCTGCAACTCTGTCCACTGGCTACTGAGACCTGAGGCCCATGGCCAGTGCCTCCACCCTTCAGCTCCCTATCAGGCTCCAGCAACCTGCACACAGCAGTACCCCAGACCCATGGCAGTGACCCGTGCCCCTGACAGTGGTGGAAGTGCCACAGTCCCTCCCACTGGGGCCAAATTTAGCTGCCATTGGACCCCCACTGGCTAGATGCTGAAAAGCTTTTCAACTCTCCCACCTGACTGGTGTTTGTGTCAACCAGGACAATTGGTTTGGAACTCTTCACCTGGGCCAATCACCCAGGGATCCACGAAGGTTATACCCTGGTTGTGTTGTTGTGGGAATGTGGGATTCTCCCCTGCTAGTTGTCACCTGTGGCGAGGGGGTGTTTTAGTTGCTTATATATCTCCACAGGTGAGATTTCAGCCCAAAGCTACTGATTCACTAGGATTGGACAGAAACTAGCTGAATATCAGTCAGTGCCATCTAGCCCCATCACACCAAGCAGGCGCTCAGAGTTTCAGGCAGTAATTCTGAATGGGACCTTTGTAAAACTCTAAGGGAAAAGCTGCAATCCCCAGTCCCAGTTCTTTGGTAAAGGGCTGGTTAATTACAACTCCAGGAGCCCTCAATTCAATTTCACCTTGCCAGTTTCTCTAGCCAAATGGTGAAAAATAATCACGGGGCAGAATCAGTGGAAAAACTCTGGCCACGTCAATAGTCACAGCAGATCAACTCCCCCAAGGAATGACAAAGGAGACACAACAGAAGATCCCATTCATGAACAGATGGCTATGATGTCAGAAATTGAATTCAGAATTTGGATTGCAAATAAGATTAACAGAATGGAGGTAAAGATGGAACTAGAAATTCAAGGAGCAATTCAAAAGTTGTCTCAAGAATTCAATGAATTCAAAGACAAAATTACCAAAGATAATTGAGGCAAGAACTTGCAGCCCTCAAAGATCTGAGAAATACAGTAGAATCCCTCAGTAACAGGATAGAGCAGGCAGAAGAAAGCATCTCTGACATCAAAGACAAAGCTTTTGAATGCTCCCAAATGCTCAAAGAGAAGTGAAGAGCAAAAACGGATCATTCCCTGAGACAGTTGTGGGACCACTTCAAAAGAATAAACACTCGCCTCATAGGAATCCCTGAAGGAGAAGAGGAAGGTCCAAAAGGCACAGATACTCTACTCCAAGAGATAATTGAGGAGAATTTCCCAGGCATGGCAAGATATACTGAGATTCAGATAGCAGATGGTTTCAGAACCCCAGCACGACTCAATCCAAATAAAGCATCTTCTAGACACTTTGTAATTAACTTTGCCAAAGTTAATACGAAGGAGAAAATCCTGTAAGGAGCCAGATGTAAGAAAATCATAACCCACAAGGGGAAGAATATTAGAATGACTGCAGATCTTTCTTCTGAAACTTTTCAAGCCAGAAGAGGATGGTCATTGACTTTCAATCTCTTAAAACAAAACAACTTTGAACCCAGGATCCTATATCCAGCTAAACTGAGCTTCATTTATGATGGAGAAGTTAAATACTTTAATGACATACACATGTTGCCATAACTAAACCAGCTCTTCAGGATATCCTCAGACCCATCCTCCATAATGACCAGCACAATGCTCTACCACCAGAGTAAACTCACTTTGAAATTCTTGACCAAAACCCAATTTCCACAGTGGTGAGAAGATTCAAAATGTCCACTGGACTTTAGAAAAACTTAACACCCAAAATACTATCAGGCTTATCAATACTCTGAATTAATGTGTGGCTTAAACTGTCCTCTTAAGAGGCACAGGTTGGCTGACTGGATACAAAAACTTAGGCCAGATATCTGCTTCATACAAGAATTTCATCTTACCTTCAAGGATAAATATAGACTCAGGGTGAGGGGATGGGCATCTGTAATCCAGGAAAATGGAAGTCAGAAAAAAGCAGGGGTGGTGATTTTATTTGCAGATACACTAGGCTTTAAACCAACTAAAGTTAAGGAAAGACAAGGATGATCACGTCATATTTGTTAAGGGAAACACTCAACATGATGGGATGTCAATTGTTAACATTTATGTGCCCAATCAGAATGTTCCTCAATTTATAAAAGGAAGACCCTAATAGACATGAGCAATTTAATATCTTCCAGTACTATAATAGTTGGAGATTTTAACACCCTTTTGGCAGTGTTGGATAGATCCTCCAATAAGAAACTAAGCAAAGACATTTTAGACTTAAATTTCACCATACTACAATTGAATTTAACAGACATCTACAGAACATTTCATCCTAACAAAACTGAATACACATTCTTCTCATCAGCCCATGGAACATCCTCCAAAATTGATCACATCTTAGGTCATAAGTCTAACCTCAGCAAATGTAAAAGTATGGAAATTATTCCTTATATTTTCTAGGATCATCACATAATAAAAGTTGAACTCACCAATAACAGATATCTGCATACTCCTACAAAGACATGGAAACTAAATAACCTTATGCTGAATGATAGCTGGGTCATAGATGAGATTAAGAAGGAAATTGCCAAATTTTTGGAACAAAACAATAATGAAGATATGAATTATCAGAACCTGTGGGATACTGAAAAGGCAGTCCTAAGAGGGAAATTTATAGCATTGCAAGCCTTCCTCAAGAGAATGGAAAGAGAGGAAGTCAATAACTTAATGGGACATCTTAAGCAACCAGATAAGGAAGAACATTCCAACCCCAAACCCAGCAGAAGAAAAGAAATGACTAAAATGAGAGCAGAAATAAATGAAATAAAAAACAAAAGAATTAGTCAAAAGATCAATGAATCAAAAAGTTGGTTTCTTGAAAAATTCAACAAAATTGACATACCTTTGGCCAACCTAACCAAAAATAGAAAATTAAAGTCCACAGTATCATCAATCAGAAATGACAAAGGTGAAATAACAACAGATACCTCAGAAATTAAAAAAATCCTTAATAATACTACAAAAAAATTTATTCTCAGCAGTATGAAAATCTGAAAGAAATTGACCAATACTTGGAAGCACACCAACTTCCTAGACTTGATTAGAAAAAATTGGAAATGCTGAACAGACCTATATCAAGTACTGAAATAGAATCAACTATACGAAATCTCCCAAAAAAGAAGAGTCCGGGACCAGATGGCTTCACATCAGAATTCTACCAAACCTTTAAAGAGAAACTAGTATCTATGTTACTTAACCTTTTCTAAAACATTGAAAAAGAAGGAATACTTCCCAAAACATTCTATGAAGCAAATATCACCCTGATCCCCAAACCAGGAAAAGACCCAACAAGAAAACTATAGACCAATATCTTTAATGAACATAGATGCAAAAATATTCAATAAGATCCTAGCAAACAGAATCCAGCAACAAATCAAACAAATTATGCACCATGACCAAGTGGGTTTTATCCCAGGGTCTTAAGGTTGGTTCAATGTACATAAATCTATAAATATAATACATCACATAGACAAACTAAAAAACAAAGACCATATGATTCTCTCAATAGATGTAGATAAAGCTTTCAATAATATCCATCATCCTTTCATGATCAGAACACTTAAGAAAATAGGTATAGAAGGGACTTTTCTTAAACTGATAGAGGCTACCTACAGTAAACCACAGCCAATATCATATTGAGTGGAGTAAAATTGAAAACATTTCCACTCAGATCAGGAACCAGGAAAGGTTGCCTGTTGTCTCCACTGCTTTTTAACATTGTAATGGAAGTCTTAGCCATCACAATCAGGCAAGAGAAAGCGATCAAGGGTATCCAAATAGGAACAGAGGAGATCAAACTTTCATTCTTTGCAGATGATGATTTTATACCCGGAAAACCCCAGAGACTCAATTACAAAACTCTTAAAAGTGATCAAAGAATACAGTAGCATCTCAGGATACAAAATCAATACTCACAAATCAGTAGCTTTTATATATACCAATAATAGTCAAGCTGAAAAAAACAGTCAAGGACTCTATTCCCTTTACAGTTGTGCGAAGAAGATAAAATATTTGGGAACTTACCTAACAAAGGGTGTGAATGATCTCTATAAAGAGAATTGTGAAACTCTGAGGAAAGGCATAGCTGAAGATGTTAACAAATGGAAAAACATACCATGCTTATGGCTGGGAAGAATCAAGATTGTCAAAATGTCTGTAATACCCAAAGCAATTTACAAATTTAATGCAATCCTTATCAAAGCATCACTGTCATACTTTAAAGATCTGGAAAAAATAGTACATTGTTTTATATGGAACCAGAAAAAAACTCAAGTAGCCAAAACATTACTCAGAAATAAAAACAAGTCAGGAGGAATCATGCTACCAGCCTTCAAACTATATTATAAATCTATAGTGATCAAAACAACATGGTATTTGTATAGAGAGGTAGATGTATGGAACAGAATTGAAAACCAAAAGATAAACCCAAACACTTATCATCATTTGATCTTTAATAAGCCTATCAAAAATATAAATCGGGGGAAAGATCCCCCTATTTAACAAATGGTGCTGGGAGAATTGGCTGGTGACTTGTAGAAGACTGAAACTGGACCCACTTTTTTCACCATTAACAAAAATTGACTCTCACTGGATAAAAGATTGAAACTTAAGACATGAAACTATAAAGATTCTTGGAGAGAGTGCAGGAGAAACATTTGAAGAAATTGGCCTGGGAGAATACCTTATGAGGAGGACACCCCCACCCCCACCCCGGCAATTGAAACAACACCAAAAATATATTATTGGGATCTGATCAAACTAAAAAGCTTCTGCACAACCAAGAACACAGTAAATAAAACAAGTAGACAGCCCTCAGAATGGGAGAGGATATTTGTAGGTTGTGTTTCTGACAAAAGTTTGATAACCAGAATCCACAGAGAACTCAAACTTATTAAGAAGAAAAGAACAAGTAGTCCCATTTCATTGTGGGCAAGGGACTTGAACAGAAGCTTCTCGGAAGATGATAGGCTCATGGCCTACAGACACATGAAAAAATGCTCATCATCTTTAATTATCAGAGAAATGAAAATCAAAACCACTGTGAGATATCATATAACTCCCGTAAGAGTGGCTCACATAACAAAATCCCAAAACTACAGATGTAGTTGGCATGGATATGGAGAAAAGGGAACACTTCTGAACTGCTGGTGGGAGTGTAAGTTAATATGTCCCTTTTGGAAAGACATATAGAGAACACTCAGGGATCTAAAAGTAGACCTGACTTTTGATCCTGCAATTCCTCTACTAGGTGTATATCCAAAAGACAAAAAAAATCACTTTGTCTTCTATTTTTTTTTTTTTTTTTTTTAGCTGTGGCTGGGTTTAAACCTGCTACCTCCAGCATATAAGAGTGGTGCCCTACCCTTTTGAGCCACAGGTGCCACCCCAAAAAATCACTTTGTAACAAAAATATTTGCACCAGATTG